>JAQFZQ010001531.1:0-18910 GCA_034696005.1 Glomeris marginata | reverse complement strand
TTCAGCGTTTGGGATATCATTATTGGTGATTATATTGATCGATTTTCACAAACAAACGATAGTGTTAGGAATCGCTGCCTATTCACCTTTAAGTAAAATTCTGAAAATTCCCCTAATATTGTGATTTTTAAAAACGTTTGGATTTGTATGCCCTGCATTACATACTGAAATCATGTTGCAATTACACTGGAAAACCTAATTTAACTTTGATAGTAGCCACTTGTTAATTTACAAACTTTTACATACTGTATTTTAAGTTTTATCAAACGCAGTTTAATAAGAAATCGTTTCCACATTAAAACTTTCAATAGGTAAGTTATTCAGTGTAGTAGTGACGACCTACTATGTAGACGGACTAAGAACTCCGACTTGCATCGAAACAACCGGTGCCGTTTCGATGTGGACAGTTTCGACTCAAACGGTAACATTATATGTATAAAATTAAACATGAACTGAGAGCGAGGGTAGCTTAAAATGATTATCAGACCTTTGAAATGTCAGCACCAAGAAACGCCTCACCCAAGCCTCGAAATAACGAAAGTGGCATGAGGAGTGTCTGCAGTTTATTTCCTAGTTGCCTAAATGTAGCAACAACTAGAGACAGGCCAGAGACGATAGGTGCCCCAACTTCTTTTCTTTTTGGCAATGGATTTACTGCAATGGCCAAGAGAAGTGCAGAAAACAGGGTCATTCCTAAATAAACTTCCAACAATAACCGCAGCTGAGGATCTTGCTACAGATAAGTGAAAAGCGATTTCAGCAGGAGGAACCTTAGGGAATACATTTTTATAATAATAATTAAGAACTTGATTAGACTGTGATACGATGCCTGCCGATGCTTTGCCACTGATAGTAACATTGGGTAGGTCCAATGAATTCAAATCTTCATTGCAATAATCGATTCCACAAACTTCAAGTCTAGCATTGGAAAATCCCTGCGCAGAACTGTTTCCTAGCGGCTGTAAAAGTTTCGCTGACAGCAGGTTACCCCATATTTGTGTTGTTTGATACATTGTGAAAAAGATGCCAAAGAAAATATTTGTAGTTGCTTCAAATGACTTTTTGTGGCGCTGCAAAGATCAATATTTGTAGGCATTATTATTACAGGAGGTTCCAACCATATTTCATCCAGCAGAAAGTCCCAAATGTCCCAACTACTGGATGCAATACTTTAGTTGTCAACACATTTTATATTATGTAACTTACAACTGCATACAATTTTGCTAGTCTAGTCACATAGACACTTTGAGCACTCCATAGGAGTGCTATGCCAATGCCTTGCACCACAGCCATTGGAATCATTGTAGCCCACATTGGTTTGAAGTTAGCTGCAATGCCTGCGGAAGCAGTGAGTGCTGTAACAGTCATTGTCCATTTGCAGCCAAACTTCTTAATGACAATTGTTGGAAGAAACATTACAGAGACAATTCCACATGTAAAACCAACGTTCAGAGTGGCAATACCAAGTCCTGCATTACTATTAATTGAGCTCTGGAGTATCCCCAGTGCATTTGTTGCAGTGAAGGTAATGACAAAGGCCAAGCTTACACACACAAGATTTTTGAAGATGAAAAAGTCAGACAGTTGCTCTTCAGGTTGCATTGCATCACCTGGATTTTCCAGGTTTTTGGTTACTGCATTATCAGGAGAACCAATTGCAGACTTTCCATTGAGGTTCATTATCTTATTTCAACTGTATGCAAAGTAACATAAATCAGTTTGGTAAATTCATGGAAAATCTGGTATAACATTTATATCCTATTATACAAGTTCATTTCTATCAATGCACTTTAAACTTCTGGAAACCGATGCATTTCGCAAATTATTAATGTGAATCATAATAAATGGGTAATGACCATCCAGTAAAAGAAAAGTGTCAAGGAGTTTCCAAAAGAAAACTGTTTCCAATATTCTTATTTGCAATTGCTATTAATTATACCAGTTTGATTTTGTCATTGAACCACTTTCCATGCCTAAGCTATCACGTAAGCTATAAATTCGACAAGTAATTATTGAAGTATAAAAAATATATATTTTACCTGTAATAAGAGAATTATCTAATAAATGCACCATGCAGTTGCCCAGCAGTTAACAAATGACTGTATACAATACAACAATGTAGGGAATACAATTCATTCTTTGGCTAAAGTTCAAATACTTTATGTAAACCAGTTTGGTTGTAAGGGAATTTAGTAGCTATGTTACTATTAAAGATGGCCTCGCAAACGAGTATTTGGAATAGTCTAACCTCACATCATTCCCAGTTGACCAATATTTTAATTGCATGCATTGGAAGATTGCATTTAAGTTGTCCAATTTTATTATAGTTTTCCCCTTTACTCTGAGATTGGTAGGACATCATAGAGACTTGGAGGGTTATCTGGTCATCCAATAAGTGAATAACACATTTTGCAATACAAAATATTGATAATACTGCAAATTAAATGACTGAAATTATTTTTAACCTCAATTATGTTATAATTTGAACTCGCTTATCTTATTCACACTTGATAGTACAAGATGATGTTCATAAAAAAGTAGTCTGAATTAATTATAGCATATCAACAGAATATTACTGGCCTCATTTGTGGAATAGATATACTAAACTGTGTGCCAATAATATTTCTACACAATTAATAACTGCAGTCGAAAACAGAAAATTGCAGTTGGCCAACAGCCTACACTCTAGTCAGTTCATTGTTTTCATTTATGGTTTTGAAAAGTTATCTGGCAGTAAAACTTATTTCACCCCACATTTAATGAAGACATCATGCATTAGAAGGTAACATATTATGGGAATGAATGCCACATAATGAATTCGTGCAGATCCATGCAGGTAATAAATAATGCTCATGAGGTACGTGCAATGAGCAAATCATATGCAAACTGTCTCAAAATTCAAATATATTTACACCCTTAACTTTTCAAAGTAGTTATAGAAGTTATTTAATGTTCAATTTATGTCTAGGCTGCTTTTGCCACTGCTGCATGTGATAAATAAGATCATTAATGTTGCGAAAATGCATAGAGTGATTGTACAGTACAATTGATTAAGTAGTTCCAATTATTGCTTTATGGCTACTTCCTGTAAGTATGAGAATGGCAAATGGAGGTCAGCAACACAATTGCTTGTGTAGTTGGATGCATTTACAAACAGAAAACTTTCCACTCATATTCTACGAATAAAATGGCTACAAAATATGCAGTGCTATGCAACTTATTTTACATTTTGAAGTGCAGTAATGGGAAAAACCACTAGCTATGAAGAAATATTATTTTAAATAACAAGATTCTGCATGTATTTTCCAATAAAGCCTACATTATTTCAAATTATCAAGACATCATGTCATACAGATGCAGTGGTGCTAACAAGCAGACTTCGCCTCGCGTGACACGTCACAAAAAACACATTTCTTCATCTTTCAATTAAGATTGACGATGGAAATAAATCTGACAACTATTCTTGAGCAGGATGTAGTTGTTTTCGATCTCAATTAGAAGACACACTATAAAACTCAAATGTAAAGAAAGCCTTCTTCAAAGAAGGTGGCAACAAGCATCCGAAGCGGAACACGTGGAAAACAGAAAGTATGTACAATTCAAATATGACATCTCTGAACACATATGTACAGCATTTAATGTCTTAAAAATATTTCAGACATCATTTAAACTTATTTTCAATAGTTCCAGGAGAAAATACAAATATGAAACTCATTTTCTGGGGAATCTTCGCGGTAGTGTTTCTCGCGAAAAGAAACACGGCTTTTACTTTTGACCGGTATTGGTGTAATTATTTATATATAAATGTACTAAAGGACTTCAATTTAATGTTCTTGTTCTTTAAGATCACAGAACATTTCCAGTATTTTGGACCATTTACTGAAAGGATATGATGGCAATGTGAGACCAAAATTCGCAGGTTAATACAAAAACTTGTCTTATTTTCCTTAAAACATATACAATTGAAGCTAAATTGAATTTATTACACAAATTGTTTGTTAGGTCCACCTGTGGAAGTTCAAGTGTCAATGTATGCTTTGGATATTTCCAGTATTTCAGAGAAAACCAATGTGAGTAAATATGTAATGAAAATTTAAAATTACAGAAAATGTTTATATAACACCCACTTGAACTAAGTTTGTTATTTATACAGGATTTCACCATGGATATTTATTTCCGACAATATTGGCAAGACCCAAGATTAGCATTCAATCCTCAACCTGCAATCGCATACATTCCAGTCGACTCAAAATTATTGAGCAAAATTTGGAAACCTGACACATTTTTTGTTAACTCAAAGCATACAACATTTCATTATGCAACTACACCAAACAGTTTCTTGAGAATCCAACCCAGTGGTGAAATCTCATACAGTGTAAGGTTAGTAAAATCTAAAATCTAAAATATTTAGATTGCATATTAGATGATAAAATATTTAAATTACTATATATTGTCAGTATATTTTCAATATATTAATTATTTTTCCTTATATAGAATGTCTGTCACTGCATCTTGCAACATGAAAGTTACCAATTACCCCTTCGACACCCAAAAATGCAATCTGCAAATTGAAAGCTGTAAGTAAAAGTAAATACCCTACATGGAATCATTTGAAATTTAGCAATATTAAACAACAAATTAATATTGAAATTGCAATTTTAACATGTATTTGAAAGATGGCCATGCTGCAGATGGAATAGTTTACAGTTGGAAAAATGGGAAGAATTCATTGGGCATTAGTCCAGAAATAACCATGAATAAATTCAAATTGTTGGGACACAACAACAAAGAAACAACTGTAGTTGTTGGCCAAGGTATTTATAAATCTATGTAAACTGCTCAAATACTCATGTAATACATAAAACACAACTCCTTAATGCACATTTACTTTACAGGAACATATTCTCGTCTTTCTATTGAGCTCTGCTTCAAGAGAATATCAAGCTACTTCATAATCAATGTCTACATCCCAGCTATTATATTAGTCATCATTTCTTGCCTTTCATTCCTTATTACTTCAATCTCAACCAGAATCATTCTCAATGGCTTAACATTCTTCATGCTGCTTACAATGACTGCATCTTCATGCAGTACCATTCTATCAGTGAAAGCAATAGATGTTTTCATGCTGTTCTCAATGATCACTGCTGCTTTGGTTTGGGTGCAGCACATTGTATCAGCTAAATTTATCAAACCAGTAAGTCTAATTATTAAATTACATTCTCAAAATCTGTTAAATATATGTGAAAACCATTTGCATAACTGTGTTCTGTTATGTAATAATAGCAGGAAGAAGTGAAAAAAGATCCAGAAGCTGGAGTGGAAAAGTTGAGCATTTCTGCTGCATTTGACAAGTACACCAAAATAGTGATCCCAGTCGTCTACCTTCTGGGGAATTTCATCTATTGGATAGGTTATTGTATCGCAAGCTCATCAGATATCCCAGAAATGATTTCCGAATAAATACACTAACATCGGTCATTGCTTTGTTATTTTTACATTGTTTTTACGTATTTTTATTCCTGTCTAATCATGTGTATTATTGGTTTACACCAAAGACAGAGAAATGGAATAATGTATATTATTGGAATGTATCTAATAAATAAAAGACAAGACATGTACTGTATAATGGATTTTGCAAGAAGCAAATGTTTCATATTCACTATTAATATATAAGAGTATTGAACAGGGACTGAAAACTGATTAACCAGAAAATGAAATATTTACACCAGGTACTGAACTAATAATATATTGATGAAATTAATTAAAATCACTGGAATTGGAAAATTCCACTTTATAGTGTTAAAGTATTTGAAAATTGAATTACAACTTACAAAGAAGCATACTACACTATTATAAATTAATTATAGAGTTGCTATATCGAAATATGTAGATTATTTAGGCATAATAATATAGTTTCTAGCCTTTTCAAAAATATAATTAAACTTAAAAATGGTTTTAAGTAATAACTGCATTTTAAAATTTGCCTGAAAGAATCCAACTACCAAATTAACAGTTGTAAATGTTTAAAAATATCATTGATTTGCATAAATACTGTCAACAAGCTTCACAATGTAAGAAACCCAGCTTAATTTTTTATCACAGAAACCTGGAAACTAAACATACAGCTAGTATATAAATATAAATGTAAACAATATTCCCGGATAAATTTGCTGATTCTGTATCATTTGCGTCACCAACAAAACATGGCAACATTATAGTCGGTGTTTTCATGGAAACAATCTTCTAAAAACTACAAAAACATGCATATAAATAAATGCAACTAAACAAAACAAATGTTGCATTTTTATCTCTGCACAAGGTAAATTGCAACTTTAGTCAAAATATTTACTTCAAATTGACTGATAATTACAAAAGAGTTCAACACCCAACGAGTTATAAATGTCAAACAACTTCAACAACTTCAGTACTTATGATATTTATTATTTAGAGGCCATGCATGACCAATAAATGAGATATTTCATGAAATATGATTTTTCGAAATAAATGTAGTGGATCTGCAATGCCAATAGTGACTTTTTCTAACGAACCCTTGTACATGCAACTTCCTCATATATTGCTTTAATTTATTGAACCAAACATATTTGTGCATCTTTTAATTAGTCCAACTAAAACAATTATAATCTAATTTCATTTGAACAAAGTATTAGCATTCAGATGTATGTTTTACAAAATGAGTACAGTGTACTTTTTAGTTTGCTTCTGGTTGGAACAACCAAGTTCCTGGAACCGATAAAGCAATGTACATAAACCTTGAATCTGCAAGGAAGCAAGGAAAGAACCTGTCTAACTTATCATTTTATTGCTAATACTGCAGTATATTTGCAAATAGATAATACAGAAGTGTAGAATAGCTGTTTGCTTCTTGATCAGATAAAATACAAAAACAGCTTATTATAACACCATTACCATGAATTTTATATTTTTGCTATTATTATTTACAAACTTTGTACTAATAACTATTTCTTAACACTGAAAACCTGTGAAACTTTATGTTTTGAAACTGTGCTAGTTAATGAATTGACATGTTAACAATTTCCTATGTTTCTAGCAGAAGCATAATTACATTTTCCTCTAAAATCATCACTAATATTGCATTCTTTCACCACAATCAACAATAATAGCAATAATGCAAACATTGAGCTTCAAATCAGATGAATTTACTCAATGCAATTTAGCATGGAAATGTATTTGAAGTGTTACTCAGAAGAAACCCAGAAGTACTGGTTTGGAGTATACAACTGAATGGCCAATGACAAATTGGCAACACACCAAATTGGCAATTTGTAAACATAGTATATATTAGGTGCTGAAGTATTTATTGTAATGTGTACACTATCAATCTCCAGTTACCCTACCATTGAGGTCAATTAATCTCCAGTGCTATGACATATAAGAGGGAAATCCCCTTATGTACTGAAGCTCATTGACTGGTCAGAGATTGCAAAGAGTCGACTATTTTTATAAGTCGATGCAAAATAAATAAATGCAGCAAACAAAAGTATTTATATTCCAAACCCGTTTAAATTGCAAAGCTTGCAATACATTTTCTTGAACGTTATTGGTACTTGGTAAACTAAGTCAATACTCTCACTGCCAAATCCAGAAGTGTGTACATAAGATAAGCTATTAACATTGATATAAAAAGATATTGTGCTCTTTCAATTCTCATTTGAGGTGCATGCCCAGGTCTGCATTAAGTGTTCTCCTTTGTCCGACTGCAGGTATTTATTTTGCTCGGAACTTCCAAGTAAATACCAATTCTTAATTCATTGCAAAGACAATTACAGCACTTTTTCATGTTTGTGCATTTCAGAAAGCGATCAACACATCTTTTAAGCAGCCAAACATACTGCATTGCAGCAACAGTTTCCAATTAAAATGGATGGTAAGCATACATTTTCACCAACACTAATATAAAATATAAAGTTTATGTAAAACTTGACTACTCTCACTCCATGCAAACACTGTATGTTGCACCTCAAATGCAAGGTACAAAACTTCAAATATCTGTATTGCAGTTGTGCAATCTTCCTCAATGCTCAGAAAAATGCAGGGTGTTCCTAAACTACCTGTAAGCTTGATGTGTGTGATAACAGACACCATGAAAAACATTTTTGCCAGATAATATGGGATCGCAAATGCCCCTTTCATTGCTGTGGACATTTACAGTTGTTGTATGCAACACCTAATGGAAAGGATAGAGACCATCATTGAAAGGGGCATTTGTAACCCCCCATTTGGCGAAAAATGTCATTTGTCCGCTATCACCCACATCAAGTTATACAGGTAGTTTAGGAACACCCTGTATAATATGCAACAAATGAATTAACATTCTTGCAACTGTAACATCTTAATATTAATGAGTTATTTTTCAACAAGTGTGATAAATAACCATATAGACTAATATAACCCTGTAATTATTGTGCCCTCTCTAAAGTTAAGCCAAATATCAGTGTACTAATTTTATATTCCCTACACAATTGTAGATTACAATCGAGAAACATTGTCAACATCATTGGACTTGGCTGCAGAAATTTCTAAAGCTGTGTTTGAGCTAGCCACAAGTCCAGGACTGAGTGTTGCCAAATATTCGGCAGTTATGGGGCCAGCTGTCATGATCTTGTCTGCAGCTATGGCCCTATTTTACCCAGACAACGACATAAAACGGGAATTTTTCAAAGTTAACCGAAAATTGGAGAGGATCATGCTGGACGTGAACAACTTACAAGATGAAGTGAAAAAATGGGCCATATCTAACCGCTATTTCATCCATGTCATGAACATTCATTACCAAACGGAAAAGATGGTCGACTTTGTAACATCTGACATAAGTCAGCGCAACCAAAAGGAACAGGACTTCATCAGGATTTACAAAGGTACCAATGAAGACAGGAGCCTGTTTATCCTCTACCAGGACCTTCCCATCATTCTGGAAACTGCTATGTCAACCAGTAATTACCACAGAAGAAATGTTTCAGACATTTCAAACATTTTCATGGATCTACTAATCATGGGCATAACATGTTCTTACACATTTCAATACGTACAACAGCATAACTACAATGCAACTCTGAGAAAATGGTCACCAAGGTTAATTGAAGCTCAAGCACAGATGAACAAAGCCAATTCGAAATGTGTGGAGGAAGGTCCTAGATCTGCTAGGAAAGACATGCTGCACTTGCTCCACAAAATGGACGACTACAACAAGAGTAACCAACTATACGCGAAGGAAGTCTACGAGCACCTCAACTATACGTACGACTGGATGAATTGGGTAGTTGTGGTACATGATTCCATATCTTCAAGCAGCAACACACTAATGTACTGCTGCAACAGTATTAATGTCAGTCCAGATGGAAGCAGTAACAGGATTGTGGCATGGTATTTCCCAAGAAACAGTAAACCGATGCCTCAGTCGAGCAGAAACAAATTTTCGTCTGCAATGAATTCTAGGAAGCGACCAAAGCTATTTGCCAAGAGAGTATATAATTACATGAAGTCGAATGGATTACATGGAAAGATTTTTGTATCCCGTTCTAAGTTTCACGCGGCTGCAGCGTTCGATAAGTCTTACGGCTTGACCGGCGAATATGGACTTAACTTTGTTGGCTATTTTGTTTGATTATAGGTCATTGGAAATGTAAACCTCACACGGTCACTGGTACTCAATCTCTTTTCTGAAAACCCAAATTAGTGGAATTCATTTTTAATAGGTTGAATAATGTGCTTTGTTAATTGCGCAATTTACGTTAACTCAAAAGTTCAACATTTGTAAATGAAAATAATTCGGCTTATTTCCATAATACCCATTATAATTGCATTTAATATTATTCATTGTTTTCACGGTTGTGCATATATCAGGCCATTAGATGTATTGCAGTTCAATATTTCCCATGGCAATTAAAAAGTTTGGGAGCCACTAACCATAAGTTCTCGTTGAAATATATCTCAGCGAGTATTATTATTTAGTAGGAGTACTACTTCGTTAAACTCCATTATTATAATGCACTGTATATTAAATAACTCTCTTGTATTAAAGAAAATATAACATGAATATTGTCTGACTAATTCACAAGTTTTAGTTATTCAAAATCCGAAATATATAAATGTAATCTCCATATCTCATCAGTATTCAACAAAAACTTTGTCTCTGTCATTTCTATCATTTGGACAATAATACTTTTACTGCACCATGTTTTTAAAAGACTGTTTTCTTGAATACAGCTAATAAGACATGGGGCTTCCATTTGTATATTTCGGATTTTGAATAACTATTAAACTTTTTATGCCAAAAAATAATAAAGGGTGTTGCATATTGAATTGCATTAGTATATTTGCTAGTGTGAATAAACCTTAATATAGGAAATGCGAAATAGTGAATTGACCCAATTATATGGATCACAACATCCCGCAAAACAACTCAATATTGACACTTGAACTTGACATTGTCTGTCCTTCCAGCTCTAGCCAAATATTGATATTTATTCTGTTTGTTGACAGAGTATAAAGTGGTTTCAATAGAGACCACTGTTTTCAACTTCTAATAATGCCTTATCAATGTTTTAAATCCACAAACTCATTTATAATGATAAATATTACGAATTAAAATTTGATTAGTCTTGTAAATATGACCTTATGTCCTGCAATGTAGCCTTACAATTCCTATTTGTTCTATTCTTAAATCATGTGTTTCAATTTTAATATGTTACCAACTATACATCCTGCAAAACAAATTAATATGTATATTGCACTTTAATGTTTGCGGCAATTTAGTGACAGATTTGGATCACAGAGTCATCAATGGGGATCTTTGTCTCTTTCCATGCCATGTTAACATATTATAATATGCACAGCCAAGTGGATTTTGCAAATAAAATAACATCAACATCATCAACATCAATGTTGCAAATTTGCCATCATTGAACCACTCACTCTTGCAATGACTTGACATTTAAAAATTGTCTGTTTCAGCATATACTTCAAAGTTATTTGCAAATACTGACAAATAATGTACGCAATGTAATAACAGTATATGTGACGATTTTACTAAACTTTTTACAAAAATAATTAAAGTCCGCCATTTTGGATTTTAGCTAGCAAACTACCGAAGGAATATGTAAACGTTTACTTCCAACAAAGCACCCTTCAGTGAAAAAAAAAATACTGAATATTTACATGTACATTGTTGATGTGTTCAAGTTGTACGGTCATGTGCCTGAATATTGTTTATACTGTTGGTTCTTAACCTGGTATCAACAAACTTCTTAAGTGCCATCGTATACATATATAAGACATCCTAACTGTAACTTCCAAGAAAATCAACTTCTGAAAGCATCCATGGTGAAGCAGCATTACAGCATTCACATCAGACAATGTAAGTTAAGAATAGTTCATATTCTTCAATATCTGCCCATTTGCATGATATAAATAATTTCCTACTGCAATTTTAAAATTGCAAACTTTTTGAAAATATGCTGTTGTCTTTTTCCGAATTATCAAAACCTAGTGTGCCTTTTCAGTTTCACTTTTCATTACAGTGAATGAAATCAACCTCACCAACACAACGAACATTGAAGAGCTGAAGAATATCTTGTAAGTTTCTTATTCATTTTGTCAATCTTAGACCTCAAAAACGTTATTTTAAGAATGTTTTGAATATGGCCAAGTTCAGGGCAATTATAGCAAAGTTGTTTCACAGACAAATTAACTTCTTGTGTCTAGACCATACAGAAAATGAATTCAATGGCAACATCTTCGTTCACCCTTGGCTTGGCGCACGACATTGGCAGATTGACATCATCCAATCAGAACAACCCCGCATCAGATCCAGTCGGATTGCTATTCAGTATAGTTCTCAGCTTATTCAACTCTGGTCAGAACTACCACCAAGAATTCCAAAACATTAACAACAAACTAGATATGATAGAAATGCAGCTTGGTGACCTCTCAAATCTTATCAAAAACGTTGCCATCAACAACGTTTACTTCGATTCAGCCAGCAACATCAATTATCAGATGAGAAAGCTTATGGAATATATGCAATCAAATGCATCGACAAAGGAAGTTAAACGAAATGAATTCATTCGTGCCTATGAAAACACCGGTGAAGATAAGCACGTGTGGATAATCCACAAAAATCTCCAACATTTTTTAAATATATTTGCAGAAACCAGCAATTACAATAAGACATACATTACAAGCATAGGTAAAGGGCTAATGGAAACATTGATGATGGGAGTATCATGTTCCTATTCATACGAGTACCTCAAGAGCCGTAGCTACACCCAAGTGCTAATTCGTTGGAGGAATAGGCTCGTTGAATCTTACGCTATGACAAAAGATTATGAAGACAAATGTGTCCGTATGGCACCCACATCAGCTGAGAAACTGATTAAAAGGCATCTAGCATACTATGGTACAACCAACCAGCAGGGATTCACAAACAGTTTACACCAGCTTCTCAATTCAACGTACGATTGGCTTAGTTGGATGGTTCTTGTGTATGATGGTGACGTGCAAAGCAGTTTGAATGTTTACTCATGTTGTAATGGGATACATGTTAAAGGTAACAAAAACGTTGTGGCTTTTTACGCAAAGAAGCAAAAAATACCAAGTTCACATTTTAACGCTTTGCATGCTGCACTCAACCGCTATTTCAGACCTCGAGTAATTGCTAGTAGAATGTACAATTTCCTTCGGGATAAGGATGTTAAAGGACCTATCTTTGTATGCCGGGTGATATATGGTATTACCTATGATTATGACAGGTCGTATGGTAAAACAGCAAGATCTGGTAGACTTTTCATAGCAAACTTTGTGTCATAACCCTCCGCGTTACAATGTTAACAGCTTCATAGATATTGCACACAATGTTATTTGTGTAATATATTTGAAAAAGCTATTATCAAAGGTCCATTGCAAGTAATCCCATCTTAATATGCTGTGGATTGACATTGACTGACCAGTAATGGCTGCCAAAGATAGAATAGAATGTAAAACTTGTCGAATGGATAAATTGAATAGTTGGTGTCATTTCAAGAGCAATATTTCCTGTTACATATTTAGTATTGTATCTTTTATATTACATGTTTAATGGGTTTTGTAATGCTTTAAGGTGACAGCTACATAGCAATATAACAGATGCTTGTTTTAGTATGAAAATGAAAGAACTTTGTGCAATTTTACGTATACTATTAAAACCTCGCAATCCAGTCAAGGACAGTATGAAGGATTCATTTAATATTACATTTCTTTAGATATCTAGGTCAATGTCTAGGTATTCTTTCACACATTGGACAATGGGTGAAACACAGAACATCATTTATTAAAAACATTAAAAATGAACCAGTGCCGAATAATATGAACACCGGTAAACAAGTGACAGATGAATTTTTGAAATTTTGCTAGGCTATCACAGCATTTTAAATTAGCAAAATTTTAAAATAACATAACTTGGTTGTCAATGAACCAATGCAATAAAAGTAACAGCACATCAACTACCATTAAACTTTATAAGAAAACATTTGTATGTTTAAGTTGGTTGTTCACCACTACAAAACGAGATATTGAACCAGATTAAACAAGGAATAATAACCAGTATAAAAATAAGCAACATTTTGAAAGTCCAACTTTCTTAATTAAAACTCTTTCATGCAACTGCTTCATAAACACACATTGATGAACATTCAAATCTCTTTTGGTAACTAAAACATCAAAATGTAACTTGTTTAAAACATTGACTGCATTCAATCTTATATAATAATATTTTAATCATTATAAGAATCTGAATTTTGCTATCATAATTTTAGTTGAAGATTGAATGCAGCCATTTATTATAAGAAATTACAATGAATTGAATTGCAACTTTGCAGGTAAATGTACTATAAAAAGAAAATGGCATCTGCAGCCATAACGCAACACTTATAACAGTCATTTCAAGCATCAAAATGGCTTTAAACAATTATGCATTAACTGTTACATATTAAAATCATTGAGTGGCTAGAACTTGTGTTTAGGAATAATTATATTTATATCAACATTAATGTGAGAAAAAATTTTTCCACGTTTGGCGCGTATAAAGATGATTGCACCTTCTCAGCGTCACAGCCAAAACTATAATTCAGTCTTGCCAAACGTTGGTTTTTTTTTATCGCAGCTCGGTTTCGAGAGCTAACATACATCCGATAATAAAACCTAGACATATTGAAGTACGCGGCCGGGGTAAAAGGGTGATCTTTCGGAGCACGGGCAAGGAACTTGTGGTACGCAATGATTGGGGCTTGCTTTGATACACTAGGATAAAGGTTCTCCAGGATGATAGCACGGTCGTATAGATACCCGTATTCAGAAGGATTCAGCTTAATAGCAGCATCAATGTCACGCAGTGCTTCGCGATAGCGACGCAAGTACACCAAAAGATCAGCACGCGTGCTCACGAAGAACGCATTCAATGGGTATTGTTCAATGCAAGTGTCCAGAAACAGTACTGTGGACTGGACTTGTGTGCCTGAATTCAGGAAGGCATAGCACACGCAGGTGTTTTCATGGAATTCTGTTTTCATCGCAAGCAAGTTGTTTACGACAGAACACGCTTGGGAGTGAAACTTGCTTAAAGCGCTACCTCCGTCAAGAAGATGAAGCCTTGCCATTGAGGAAAGCTCATCGATAAACATTTTGCACAATGGCAAAGGTAATTTTATCTGGTTACTGTATTTCTTCAACAGGTACATCACCTCGATGGAGTGGTTCAAGCAGAGCAATACATTCCCGAATAATTCAGATTGACGGGAACGCTTCTCAACATCATTGTATATCTCCACTCTATCACTCATTTCTGGAGATCGTAGAACCTCCTCTTTCTGTTCAAGGAAATCAGTATGTGTGTATTCATCCAATGACATTTTCCCCAAATCTAACGCAATTTCTTGCTCAGCGCCGGACTCTTCCGAATCAATTTGGTGAAGTTTCATGTCGACAAGTCTCATAGCTAGGTTTACTTCTATCTGACTGGGATCTTTTGCATGGGCTACTTCAAAGCATTTCTTTGCTTTTTTGTACATGTGAATCAAGCAGTGAACCTGTCCCATTCTAAAATGCCCTTTCCACCAATCCGGCTGCAATTCGACAGCCTTCTCCGCATCTTCCAACGCATTCTCGTAACTAATCTCCTTCATTAATGCGAGGGAACGACAGCAATACAGTGCTGCTTTATCACTGGAACAAATACCAGGCAATAGCATGGCCTTTGTGAATGTTTGTCTAGCTTTTGTCCACTGACTCTCCTGGAGTTGGCCATTCCCAGTAACCATCAGGGAACGAACTTCACAATTGTCAACATAATTCACTGTCTCATTTTCCCCATTGCAACTGTCAGAATTCCCAGAAACACTGGCCATCTTTAGACACAATTCACCTGTTGAAACATAAGGTGCCACCCAAACTGCATTGAACATTTGTTCAAAAGATGACCACTTCAGACATGGTCCCACATGACACTCCAAAATTGAATATTCCCAAGACGAAATTCATGAATTAGATTAATATATGAAAATATACTTTTGAGTGGATACACTTGCTGATATTTTCCCAATTCATTCAATCCAGGTCTAAACAATGTATTGTATATATGATGGATAATTTAAATGTGTACTTACAATTTGCAGGAATTTGTTAGTCCTCACCGAAGGCAGAATTTCCCAAATGTAGCAAAAATGCAGTCTTCCTTTAAACAATAAAAAGAACAGAATTAGACAACAGAATTAGAAAATATTTACTGGACAGCATCTGCAATGCAAGCAAATAAACCAATAAAATAAGAATAATGTAACAACCGGAGCCAGTGCAATATGCAGTTGCATAATCTGTCAACATTGCGAATTGTATTATCTGCACGATTTTGTTGAAAGTACACCCATTAATTGAGCAGCATTTAGTGTTCATATTGTAGACAAATCTTAAGACGCTAATAATCTTAAATTATACTACAGAAATAAAATAAAACCCTTACCGTTTCCTGTAATAAAAGAAATTGAGAAAATGTTAGAACATATTAAAATTGCTGCATAATGCATGCAACTTAATTAAAAACACATCGTCCTTCACAAATTGCCTATTGCATTTAAAATCAATTACAAATGATACGTACAAGATACGTACTAATGATATTCGCTATCGAATAAATTCCATCAACTGAAATTAGATTCGCACTATGACGAAATGCGAAATATGCCCATATTTATTTTGCTAATAAATTGCGTCATCGTGGACGAATTTTCACCTGCGTATTATTTCTTCTGCACGTGACCGCCATTTAACCGAACACGTGCGGTTTAAATAAATTCAACGTAGATTCACAACAAAAACAGCTCAATCTACTTATAATATACCTCGTCTATGCACAACTGACGTCTAATCTACAATTATAATTAGCTTCTTACTCGCATATATCGGTCGCAAAATCGCAATCGCTACCCGATCCATGATCCATGTACGACGCAATAAAAAATTTCAACCATTTTCCGGTTATTCGAAGTTCGAGCTATCACTCGTCAAAAACCATTCTAAACGCTTTTACAGTGATACTAGGATCTCTAGGACCATGCTAAGGCACTGACACAGACAATCTTACCTTTAAATGTTTCCAAAATGCGGAGCCAAGATGAGATGAACTTCTTCAAGATGAACGAACGACGAACGAAATGCAAACGTCCCTTTGCAAATGGCGTCACTGCAGTGTGACGTCACAGGGCCGGAAATGTGGCAACAGCGCCTAAAATAAAAAGTACACGCGTGAATAATTATTTATAGGCAATTATAAGTTATTTCTCTCAATCTCTAACATTCTTTCCTGGTTTTTCAAACGATATATTGTTATATAATTCAATATAATTATTACATTAAATTATTGCATAAATTCACATTAATATGCATACAATTAAATTATATTATACCATTTACCGCATCAATATTTTATATCATTAAAAATAAAAGGAGCAACGGAACTGCGACATTTTCACACAACAGTAATTTATTATTATTAAGCAAACATAGAATTGAACTAAAAGTCAAATCCCTATTTTTCAAATATGGAACAAAACCATTAGTATATCAAAAGTTTACTGAACTTTTTCTCCAATATGAATTAATTATGAAAACATTTTAAAATAAATTATGTAGAAATGGAACACAATCTTTTGAACATTTATTTATTGCAAACGAAATAATGAAATAACATTGGATATTAATAATATCTATGGACCAACTTTTGGATGCAACTCAACTTTCATCCATTGTTAATAGTTCACAAAACAAAAGTGATATTCAAACTATGCAACTGAAATCCGTTTTTCAAATATATCATATAGGTAACCAAGTTATTATTGCAAACAAATATTATGCTTATCCTCAGTTGTCAAACTTAAGACAAATCAACGTAAGAGTATGAAATGAACAGCAAAAATAAGCAATTCCAAAGTTTTTAAACGAATTAGCACTGAATTACAAACATAAAATAACACTTAACTTTCAAAATAACATGAATGACTTAATGCAACACATTTCAATCCCAAAATTAAACATGTAACGTTACACATCACAGTAACAGAATAATCTGCCTGCCAAAGTACGGGTGTTAAAAGAAATATAATTATAATTATTGGTACAAACATGCTTCACGTGCCGGTTCAAACGAATCGAACACTTGCTCACATTCAACAGCATTGAACAAATCATGATAACGTGCTGCTGCAGCCAAACACCTTCGACCACCATTTTCATCTCCAAAAATATGGCTTAATACAGACATCTTACCATATATTACAGATATCTGATAGAAAGAGGTTGACACATGAGGGTCACCCACCGGTGCAACCTTCAGAAACTGTTCGAAAGCTTCTATCGCTTCTTCAGCTGCGACTTCTGGGAAAAGTTCCATCATCATATCAGCCCGGTGATACAAATGCTGAGTATTTGATGGGTTGAGCTTGATGACCGTATTAATATCAGTAAGACCTTGCCTGTAGCGTTGAGTGTGGTACAGCAATGTGGAACGCTTGGCGACAAAGTACGCGTTGAACGGGTATCTGTGAATGCATTCATTCAAGAACTTCTTGTGGGACTGCCAAGCAGCTGCATTAAGTTCAAAATAACATACACAAATGTCTTCATGGAATGCTGCAGCTGCTTCCAAAGACAATAAACGATCCACCATCGCGCGAGCGTAATCTGCTAAACCGTTCGGCATGTTCGCTTCGACAATCAGAATCTCTATCTTCGCACAGGTAGAAAATTCCTCAACAAATTTCTCGCAAAGTGGCAGTGGGAAACCGCCTTCATTTACCAGTTTGGATAAGATGTAAATGGCCTCAGAAAAGTGCTGCTCCGCTATCAAAATTTGCTGGAAGTACTTGGAATGTTTTGCACGCTTCTCAACTTCCGGAATGTAGTCGTCGTGTTCAAATCCGTACTCATCTTTCATAAATTTCTTGGCTTCTGCCCTATGAGATTCATATTCTCTTCTTTTATCTGCTGCAGAAGTACGTTCCTGCGTTGTCTTCGGTATCTTCTCCGCGTCAGACTCTTCACGCTTGAGTTTCACGATGGTCAAAGCCTCCTCCACTTCTTTTCGGTTTGGTTCCCTTTCAGCAGCTTGGTTGAAACAAGCTTCAGCTTTCTTGTAAAAGTGAATCGAGTTGTAAACCTGTCCCATCCTGAAATATCCTTTCCACCATTCCGGCCACAGTTCAACGGCTTTCGCAGCATCTTCCAGCGCTGCCTCGTGGCTCTCATCTTTCAGGAGGGCAAGGGAGCGGTTGGAGTACAACATTGCTCGATCCATTGAACTGATACCATCTAATTCAATTGCTTCTGTGTAAGCCTGCACAGCTTT
>JAQFZQ010001530.1:0-18915 GCA_034696005.1 Glomeris marginata | reverse complement strand
AAACACAGTTCTCGAAAAACGGAAACACGAGGTAATTAGCTATCGCCACCTGGTGGTTGGATTAATAAACCTCTACATCCATCACTTTCTCAACCATATTCGATGATTCCTCGCGCTCTCATCATCGAAATAACGTCACCATCGTAACCGGTGAGTTTATTTCTTTCAAAAATACTCATTGTTCATGTCGGATGGCTCGTATTTTTGCCGATTGCGACGGATGCAGGCGTTGACAGCTCACGTGATGTTTTGCCGGTGCCGCCATTTTTGCTGTCAAAACGCCAAACTCGCGTTTCGTGTTCGTCATCTAAACTTGATGACAGTTACTTATATATTTGAAATGGTCTGAATCGTAATTAATTATCGGGCGATGTGCAGTTATAACGAGTGTCTGAGCTGCATTATGGAAGTAAATGTTGGTGAAATAAACACGGAAAACCGGTTTGAAGTTTGAAAATACTGGTCATGTACAACAACTGGGAAGTTGTAGGTTTTACGAGTTTGTTAGTTATTTCACCTAACTGTGAACGTGATCGTAATCTTTTCCTATCGGATCTTAAAGGTATTATATTATGCTAATTGATTTTCCCACCGTATTTTATTATCCAACCTGTATCAAATTAGCCCTGTACTGTGTTTATTCTGAGATCGTAAATTTTTTCCTACCGATATATGTGAATAACAATTATTATCAACTGGTTTCTGTCGGTTTTTATTTCCAGGCTATTACACAATAATGTTGGGAGAAATTAGGGATGAAAAGGAGAAATTTATCTGTGATAATTCTTCGAGGTGTTAAAATAATAATAAAAACTTATTTAATTTCTAGGTTGCAAAAGCACATGTTACATTATGGACAAATAATACCGTATTTTTATTTTCCCCTGGGATAATTGTTTTATTGGGTTACTAGTATACTTTGTGATGTGCATGACAAAAATAACGTCATCCTGGCAATTGTAATTATTATTACAAGAGGAAGAAACAAATTGCTGAAATATTTATTTAAAAAAATGCTCAGTGAAATTGTATAAAAGTATACAGAGTTTGTAATTTTGTAATTGCAGAAAGACAATCTACCAATTTCATGTAATTTATTACGTTAAGTTTGTAATTTTTAATTGTCCAAAACAGATCTGACAGTTGAGTAATATAATATGATGCATGTGCAATGCTAAATGCAGATCCTTTGTGGGAGGAGCTTAATTGTTGCGTTTTGCATAGAATATATACAGTTGTGTTTTTATCTTTTGGGGAAGAAGAGATTAATTAATTTTTATCCCAACCATGACGTCATTAAAAGGGGGAGGGTTAATTTTATAGGAGTATTTTTGCGGTTAGAAACAAAGAGATTCTGACTGGTGTGATGGCTGACTGAGATATAAACGCATCGATAACCGAGTGCATTGTCTTTATAATGGAAAGATTTTGAATTTATATTTCTGTAATCTATTTCTATGCATTGACCAATATTACACTTTTATACTATTGGGGGTTTGAGACACGAAAGAGGAACTACTACTGCGTTTGTTTCGATTTTATCACTTCCTCACTCAAGCGTGCAGCAATTTTCCAACAGGGCACCGTTTTTATGTGTATACTATATTCAGGGTTATTGTATCTTACATGAAAGTGGGATAAAGTACGAAATATCGTACGTGTTTTCGCCGCTAGGTGGTACCAAACACTGTTTCAAATAGTGAAGGGGAAACTCCAGTATTTGTCCGCCGTTAAACCAGTTGTATCTTTATGGCCGCCATTAAACCAGTCATCCTTTAGCCACCATCACACAAGTCTTGTTTGACAGCCATTGAACAACTATATTTTTTACAGTCAATACACCAATATCTCTTTTGTTGCCATTATATCAGTCCTTCTGTGGCCGCCATTACAACAGTCACTTTTAGCTTTAGAACATAAAGAACAAATTAATAGTGTTTTTTCAATGTACAGTTGGACCACTGCTTAACGAATTCTAACTTTATAAATCTTTTCCATTGATTAACTCGTGTACTGAAGTCTTGTTACTAATCTCGACCAATCACACACAGCTCACGTATTAATCAATACTAACGCCCATTTATGTGTTTAGAGCACCATTGACTATGCTTACGTTTTATTTTATTGTAATGAATATCGTACGCTTTTTATACATTATTGAATATAATAACAGAAACATGTCTATGATGGAAATGTTTTACAGTCAATTGAGATTCCACCATAGACAGGTTTCACTGTATTGTACTGTGTTGTTATTAGTACTCAATGTTGATTTAATGGTGCATAAAGATGCAAGTTTTGAAACAATGGTATAACTAAATATATTCCAAGCTGGGGATGTGTTGCCAGATTGAGGTTGGGATTGGGGGTTGTTGACGTCACACTAGGTTCAAACCCGAAGGGGATAAACTTTTTAAAACTCATTGTACGTGTGTGGTAATTGTTTGGGGAGGGGGACCTTCATTTCCGGTTGAAAAATCTGTCTACATTTATCCATTTCTGTGTCAAACAGTCCATAAAAAAGTTTAAATTTTCCACCATATACAGGTTACACTGTACTATCCATCTTCAAAATATTTGAAAAAAACAGCAGGATGTTTAGTTTGCCCAATGTTATTCGTACAAGGCCCAATGTTACACATGTTTTTTTGAACGACCCCTTGTATAGTTGTATAACACCAAAATAATACGTAAAAAAATGAAATAAGGGTTGGACTTGTGACCTTTCAACCGACGGGCCGAAAGTGAAAAACGGGTAATGGATACTTTGATCAGTTGGGTTTTGAAATTGTATTTTATATATGGAAACGGAGGATGTACTGATCGCAGCGCCGAAATGTCGTTGCGGCGGAGAACGGAGTTGGCGCGATCCGCCTCTGCCAACTCGAATTTTGAGCGCCATTGCGGTGCCGGGAGGCGCGTAGCAAAGCGCGGAGTCGGCACCGGAATGGCGGCGCCCGCAAACCACGTGACTGCGTTGGCCACGCTGCGAGGCGCTCGATCGAACGTCGTCGTCCGCCGTCATTTGGCGGTTGGCTCTCGGCGCGTTCACATCGTCGGTTCGGCCGCGGCCTCGTTGACGTTTCAAGGCGTGCGGTTGGCGTCCACCACGTGGCGCATCGATCCGGATCGTGGCGTTGGCTTTTGCAGCGTCATGCGGTTGCGGAAAAGTCGGTGTTGGGCTCGGCATGGAGCTGGTTTCGGACGGAAAGTCGGACGATTGTCGTGATCGACGGTGAAAAATTTGACAAGTGCGACGACATTTTTGATTTGCGCGACTGACACGTCACACGTGGTCGGCCATCTGTCACGTGGCACTGGGCAGATTTTCAGTTGCACTGGCGCAATTTGGCGACATGAAGGCGAGGAGAGGTACAGGCTCAATTACTGTATTATTATTATTATTTACTATCTTCTATTATTTGGGATTTTGTAAGGTGACATTTTGCTAAAATGGACGCCAAAAGTTGGTTGACTTTTGGACAAACATTTATCTATTTCAGTATTACGTGTATGTATTATGACAAGTAGGAAAAACGTTATCTGGAAACCTGTTGACGGAATTTGATAGTGT
Organism: Glomeris marginata; assembly: GCA_034696005.1. Classification (NCBI taxonomy): domain Eukaryota; kingdom Metazoa; phylum Arthropoda; class Diplopoda; order Glomerida; family Glomeridae; genus Glomeris; species Glomeris marginata. The sequence goes on along the minus strand of JAQFZQ010001530.1, from coordinate 15,341 downwards.
ATCGGTTTTTATTTGAAGACCGTTTCCTGTCAAATTATTTATATATTTGCAGAGAAACCTGGTGTATTTAGGGCCATTGAGGTTATATTACGCCATAGACAGGTTTAATTTATTATGTAAGTTTTGTAATACTATAAGGAAAAAAATGTGATTGGTTTTGTCAGAAAATTGACGGCTGTGACGTCACTAGTTGTCAGTTTATACGAGAAGTTTATATAGGTTTAAGTTGAAAAGTGGGAGGAGTCGGTTGAGAAAAACGAGTTTTTGGAAATTTTTAGAATAAATTATAATATAAATAAATGTTTCCTGGACATGCAAACAAACAAACAGGATCATGGAAGAATTGAAGTACAGGTTTTAGGGGCGGGGTTTCAGGTTGTACCTGTTTTTGAATTTGATGCAGGGAAGTTTTTGTGCGGTTTCAGTTGGAACTTGTTACCAGTTGCAGGTGTTTGGTCTCAAAGTGGATACTTGCATCCCTATTCGGCAAATGAAGCAGAATTCCAGATGGATATCAGTTATTTATTATATAACATACAGTGAAACCTGTCTATGGTGGAAATTTTGGTTGTTTTTTGAGACCATAGACAGCACATGATAAATGTCAAAAAACCTTAAGAATTAGTAAATGTGTGTATGGTTTGTCCCTTGAGAATTTATGAATTAGTTATAAATTTAGGGATGATTTAAAATTGGTGTACTTGGTACAACCAGTACAACTGACACCGCAAAATGTGAAGTGGATTTTTATTTATTTTTTTCTACCTATATTTTAGATATTTCAATGACATCACTTGAAAAGTTGAATGTAACATTTGTTCGAGGAATTTTTGAAAGTGACGTTTAATAATATAATTTTATGATCCGATGTAAGTTTTTATTTCGGTTGCATAATAATGAAAATCGTATAAGCAGACATACGTATAATATAAGAGATAAAATATAGTATTTTTGTGCGTTTTATGAACGAAAAGTAGGAAATTTTGCGTGAAATAAATTTTAATGAAATTTCAAAAACAATGAGAAGACAAATTTTTAAGAACTATGTAAAAATTTTATAAACACGACGTTATTAATTTAATAATACTAATTGTATTAAAGTGTTGATTGGGGTAATAGAAGTGTATTAATTTGGTTTAATTAACTACTATATAAATATGATTTTAAAATGAATATTATTGAAATGTAGTTTATAGCAGTTACAAAAATAATAAATTTTTAAATCTTACAGTAAATAATGATTTTAAGAATTTCTCAGATTGCGATTGTCAAAGTCACGTGACTAAAAAGCGTCGTTAATCGACCTGCCAAACCAGTTTATTATGTAATAATCATGTGGATTGGATTTTGACCTAAACAACTGCAGGAGATTTTCATTTTTAAGTCCATTCAACTCGGGATATTTAATAATATTTTAATTTTCATAATGTAATTTGATTTGTTACTACTAGAAATACTTTACCAAATTTCCTCTTCGCTTAATTATAATACTGTGAAACCTATCTATGATGGAAATATTTAAATTTTTTAATACTATTGACAGGATGATCAGATTTACATTTACAGAAAAATAATGATTGAAAACCTGTTTATAGTGGAATTTATTTTCCTGTCAAGTTTTATATTCCACCATACACACGTTTCAATGTATTTTATGACTTGAAAGAATTAAGGTCATGGGATTTTTGTTGTATTAAATGGTATTAGGGTTTATTATTGTGGTACATATGTTAATAGGCTGTTGATTAGCTGGAACGATAGCAGCGCCCCTAGTGGTGAAAGGAGGAAACGGGGGAGATGTTAATGTGATTTTTTAAAAAAACAAGATGGCCATGTAATTTTTGCTGAATTGATGGTGGACTGTTGTCAGTTGTGGACTTTCCCTCATTGTTGAGTTACACTTTGATCTGTGTATTCGGTGAGGCTAGATTTAGGGTACAGAGTACTACGACGCCATTTGCAATTTCCAATGCCAACCGAAAGTGTTGCCCGACTCTTACACATGGGATATATTATACAGTCGGTGAATGTTGGCAGGCAACCTTCTTCCATACTCACATTTTTCACGTGCTCATGGATGAAATACTATGTACTGTTACGGATGGACAACCTTGGCCAGACTGTCCTGTCATCAGTCAGCGCCACCTCGTGTCATTCTCTGACAGTAGTACCTTTAGAAACGAGCCACCCGAATTATTTCCATCATTCTTCTTCTTCAGTCCACATTTCAAAATCGGCCGAAATGGCTTGTCAGTCCAGGGAACAATCATCATTCCTGATTTTATTGTCAATGTCATTTGAATGGGGAAAGTAGGAAAATGGGGTTTCTCCAGTTGGCCACCAGTAGGGCGCCACCAGTGCTGTGAAGAAAACGCTATATAATGATATTTGATACAGCTTTTAAAATATAGTTATAAGAATAAAATGGTCTTATAACTTTACTTATTAATGAGGATTTACTTTGGAAAGCACTAGTGGCGCCCTTCTGGTGGTCAACTCAAGAAACAATACTTTATCTGTTTTTCTCGATGCAGTTGACATTTGTAAAATACAGTGGGCAATAATGTTTTATAATAATTCTGGTTATTAAGTTGGGGAAAAAGTTAAATGTTGGGAGTAGATATGACGTCATCGGGTGTGCAGGGAAGTATATAAAAAAAGATAACTGTTGATAATAAGGGAAAGTAATAAATTGCACAATTTTCATGGACATTTTCCAGGTGCAACTTGTTTCATTTTACCATTACACTGTAATAGGTACTTTAAAATATAGTTTTCTTTGATTTTATTTATTTATTTCAGTAACTTTATTTTGTTTCTATTTTGCAATGTTTGGTTAATTAAATAATGATGTAGGAGTGTTGACTGTAAAAAAAAAGGTTCACCGACTGGTTTTCGTAAATGTTTAACCTGTTGTAAAAAGTTGTGTATAGAATGCCATTCTGAAACGTGATGTAATTTGATTCTAGTTAACGTAATAATCCACCAGGTGGTGCTATAGTCAGTAATATACATTTAAAGATCTATTTTGAATGTGAAATCTTTAAAAAAGCGCCATGAGTGGCCATATGCAGAACCTAAACTAATATCTCCCATTGCTTACACATTACATTTGTCCACTTTGTGTGCGGCGTTTATTCAAGGACTGTTTTACGTACAATGCCACATTTGTTTTCTATTGGCTACAAAACATTTTTAGTTTTTTTTTAGTTTGAAATTAAATAAACAACACAGCTAATGTTTTAATATTAAGATTAAATGGCACATTAACTTCATTAAATATTGTACATATTACAATATGCTCTATTGGTTTGTTAATCGTGTGCATTTATGTTCAATGCAACAAAATTAATTAATTATAATTATGGCTATTTACAAGAAGTGGTCAAGCAACTTGGTTTAATACCAAATTTGACCAGCAGATGTCACGCTACTCAACAGGGGAGAGACCTTATTAATCGAAATTGTTGCATGACCAGCTCTGAAAAGTAATGACCAATAAGCTACAATCTAATTAAATAATGTCTGTATACGACAGCAGCGCCACCACTGTTGGAATAATTTTGCAATTAAATATAGTAAGGTGGTGGGGAAATGGGTTTGTAGTTGAGATTTGATACGTGAGGTGGCGCTTCAAAAACTGGTGAATTTAATATAGTTAATAATAGGGTTGTGTGAATGAAATATAAATGTTTGAAGACATGATCAATATATTGCATTTGATTTGCTGTGTGACCTTGTTGCATCGATTTATTGGTCCCCCAACTCGATTTATTACGCCCATGTTATTTGTTTAAAGTATTTCACGTTAAGTTGTAGTATATGATTAGCATCTTTTTATACTTTTGTTGAAGTGAAGTTGAAAACAAAATGGAGGATTGATTTATTGAAAAGAATTATATAAATATACAAATGATTTCGATTTTCAAGTAGGGGTTTTTCCAACTTTAAGGAGCTGGAATTCCCTAACCTTTAATAAGAAAAACGAAGGTCATCGTGTAGAGACATAAGTTTAAATAATTTGTCAATAGTTAATACGTAATTAATAATTTATATTTTGGGAATTTAAAGGAAAGTGGTCCACATAAAACAATTTAATAATTAGTGAATAATACTAATAAATCTTATTAAAGTTACACTAATGACCCAGTAATAACTCATTTTGGTTTTCTTAAATAATCTTTACTAAATGGGACAAGTGCATGTGACTTATACAGGGTTAATATTATACCATTACAGAGAAACCTGGAAAATCATGAAAATTGGTATGAACCAAGTTGAATACTTTTTCAATGTTTATATATAACTAAGCAAAGTTTAATTGTTTACTTGGTAATTAATGTGACTCCTACCTCATGTAGTTAATTCCGTGTGACATTGAGTAGGAGGATGTTGTGTTTTTGTTATGTAGTAGTACATGTAGTACAGTGAAACCTTTCTATGGTGGAAAGTTTTTCTGGTCCCTTGAGATTCCACTGATTTAGAAATTTTGTGTAAAATAACCATGAAAATCCTGGAAAAGTAATGGAATTTTATATATTTTTGTTTTAGACTGGTGCCTTGTATTAGACAGGTTCTACTTTATTGTTAATCCTGTAGGTATGTAGTACAGTATTGAAACCTGTCTATGGTGGAATCTCAATGGACAGGAAAGACTTTACATCTTAGAGAGGTTTAGAAAAACTTTATAATGCAGTCTATGGTCCAAAAATAAATGTCAAATATTACTTTATAGACAGGTTTAAATCATTGACAGTTTCCACCATAGACAGGTTTCACTGTATTATGTGGTGGCATGGACATGTTTTGGTCATGTTTTTATTTAGTTGGGATATAAAGATTTGTTTGGTTGCAGTTTGCAGACAGATTTGATACTTTGGTGACAAGTTGCATTGTTACCTTTTAGCTCTTTGGCTTCTGTAATGTGGCCATGTCCCCATTACGTCAAAAAGTGGGAGGAGCTAAACAACACAGAAGCTTCTGCTGGCAAAAAACACTTTCTATTTATCCTTACTCTGACATTTCTACCTTTTCCAGACCACTTTTATGTTTTTCCGTGACGCAAGATGGCGCTGACTTAAGGTGGCAAAACTTTACAAACTTATAACTGAACATTTATTTATTTATCTATATCTGTAAAGAAGTATGTAAAAAACAGAATTGCCAAAAGATAACAGTTGCCAGGTATAATAGAACAATTGAGAAATTGAAAGGGGTGTGGCTTAATAACAGGCGGCAATTTGATTGGTGAACGATGACATTCTTAAGTGATGCCAAGTTGAATCATATTTAAAGATTTTATCACTTTCACAGTGTTTATTTTAAACTTATATAGCATTGTTAAAAAACCAATTTAGCTAAATGTAACAATGACACGTGTAAGAAACGTATTTGTTTTGTGCCTATTACATCAAAGTTATCCTGAATTTTATTCTAAGGCTAATAAACACTTTCACATGTAATTAAAATAAACGTGGTTCATATACCATTCATGGAAACCTGGAAAAATCAATGAATTTATAGAAAGTTTTCAACCATAGACAAGATTTCCCAACGATTAATACATTTATGTATAAATTGATTTCATTTTACAATTTTATTTATTCGCAGTTGTACGTACTTTTTATATGTTAATTTTCAAGGTAGTACCTTACAAAACCATGTCAGTTCACCTTTAAGTTCTCATTTGAGAATGTAATTGTACATTAATCCATGCACGAGCAATGTTTGCTGTACTGTGGATTATTTTGCTTTATGACCCTATATGTAAATGTTGGCAATGTATGTAGCAATGTTAATCTTGCAATTGGACACGAAAATCACAATGGAAATGTGATTTGTGCATAATTTTTGCTGTTACTTTCCTGCTAAAATTAGCAATTAGTAGCCAATAAGTGAAATACAGGGTTGGTAAAAAGTCATGGTCCCTTGGAATATATTAGAAACGGTTAGAATTACAATAATGCCATAGTCACAAGTTAATAGGAAGTCATGTGTGGAGGTTACAAAAACGTATCGGGCTTGACCTTGGGCTTGACATTCAAGGTCATCCAGATCCCATTTTGAAAACCGTTGAAGTTAGAGCAATTGTTCCAATTAGAAAGTTGTAGAGGACAATAAGATTACTGGAATAAGGTATATTTTTGGTTTTTCCGAGGCTTATATGAGGCTGTTTTTGGTGTTGTAATCGGACAAGATGCTGATTTTGCGTGAATAGGACATCATATGATGGCTGGGTTAGAATGCTGACGGTGCTGGAGTTGTATTTGCAAGATTATATACGGTTGCCATGTTTGTTTGACGTCACAAGTTGGCTTTGACTTGGACTTTCTTGACATAAGACTTCAGTTGCCAGGAAATGATGCCAATGACGTCACAGAAACGGCAAAAGTCAAATTTGAAAAGGGTAAGCAGCACGAGTACTTGTCTTATGACACTGGCTTTTGCATAAGTGCTGTCTGCCTGGTTCTACTAAGCCAGTAATTAATTTTTTAAAGGGGAAACCCCTTTAGAAAACGCTGTAATACATCAGTTTGCTGTCTTAATTTAGCATGACTTTCTGAAAGTTAACTGGTATCTTACTGCAAATTAACCTGGAATTCTCATTGCTTTTAAAAATACCAGTCAGGGAAACCTGGAAAAGTCAGGGAAATGTATTTAAATATATAATATGCAATTTGAATGCGTTTTAAATTAAAATTATTTAGAAAAATGTTTGTTGTAATGAAACTAGTTTAACCTGCATTTTAATTTGCGCTGGAATTTTTGCCAAAACACAATGGAAAACCAGGAATTAAAGGATCTTTGACAAAGAATAAATACATGAAACTGTTGCCAAGTAATAAATTTTTATGTCGTAGGGTTTGGTACTTGCATACATTACTTTAACGGGTTTTTCTGAATTTATAATTAGTTTTTGAAGGTGTTGACGGTTATTATTAATGTGCCAAATCACAAGATGTTTTAATAACAATGTGATGTAATATAGACATGACCAATAGGAATGCAAGATACTACTTTTGCACTGTAATGAAACGTAGTTTAGTGTATGTACAGTAGTAGACTTCCTTAAATCCAAGGCTTAAATAAAGGAAAGAAAACTCCTTTCAGAAATGTTTTTACGAGTGTTTGCAAACTTCTAATTTGAAAAGGATTGTTTTCCTTTATGTGTGGTGACATATTGATGGTAGTTTGCAAACTAAGCATGGTACTTCATGTTTAACACTTAATTAGTCGGTTGACTAAAAGTTTAGAAACTATATAATACCCATAATTTATTAAAAATCGGTTCAACTGAATAGGAATTTACTGCTTATTTATTTTAGCTATGTAACAGGAAAAACAAGTTTGACAGTAGTTCGAGGAATGATAAATAAATACTGGGAAAAAGTTCTGCACTATTATACACAAAAGGGGCGCTTTTACTTTTAAAAAATATGTATAGTTTTATTGTCAAATTCAGTGAAACTTTTGTATGTTGGCCAAAATAAAAAGAGGTCAACTTTGACAGGTGAGGGTACGCAGGTGGTCAGATTAAAGTGGTTCATCCCTATGTAAATCCAATGGGACATTAGATCCCTTGAAAAAACAGCATGTAAGGGTGGTCAAGTTCACAGGTTTCACTCTATTACTAATCAATTTGTCCTTCCCGTTGTAGTTCGTGTTAACCGAGTTTTTCGGTATGTATATGAAAAAAGGTGTTGCAAATATTGGGGTATTATGTATGTGTTTGCATTAAGGTTGAGGTGTAAACATGGTAGGAGAAAATCCGGTGTAAATAGGATGATTTTTGAGGGAACGGTGCAGATGAAAGTAAAAGGTTGGCGGCCATTCCCATGATGCATTGCGCGTGCCTCGTGACGTAATCGGAATTCGAAAAAGGTGATAGATGTAGGCCTATTGCGGGCAGACTGTTTTAAAACGGCCACAAATAACCTCTATTTTTATTCCTTTTTTTAATTTGCCACCGTCTCGTGACCGACTACTACTTCCGGAAACGGAAGTGGACACGTGTGACGTCACGGGGTCGTTGGCTAAAAAAGGAATTCGAAACAAGAGTGCGTTGTCTTTTATTTTTACTCTGCTGTATATAAAGCCTCATTGCTATTTACAATCCATGCGCATTTCAGTCAAGACTGGAATAATATTGCATTACCTAGTGTTACGTTCTGATTTATATAATGGTGGAAAAATGACAGGTTTCACTGTATTAGATATATTATGACGTCACGGTTTGTTGGGGAGAATTCAATAATTTAGTATTGGGATAATTTAGTTGCGTTAAAAGCAATTAATAATTTTAAAGATATAGGACTAGATTGATTGATGTAGACAACCCAAAAATATTTAATGTATATCATAGGGAACAAAGTACAGTGATATTAATGAAAGAAGATCTTGATCAATGATCAGAAGATATAAAAAATGGGAGAACGTATCAAGTGACATTTTAATTATCGGGTTTCAATGCGTTTGGATTAAACTGTTCTTGTAACTGTTACATCCTGCTGAAAAACCTGTTTATGGTGGAAAAATCTCCTGAGTAGAAGAATTTTGCGAGATACGTACACTGGAGCGCCATTGATATGCTCTGCCATTGGCTGAAAATTCAAATTTTGCCAGAACACTGTGACACCAGCGCGGTGACACCGTCCTTCCATGACGCCCTCTTTAACTACTCGTAACTTTTTGTAACAATTTTTTAAAAAAGTTTTGTTTGCACTAATAGTTTTATTGGCATCAATTCTATAGAATTACACACTTTCCAGGGTATGTTACAAAACCTTGTCAGTTCACCTTTAAGGTGTATTTTATATGGGAAATAATTTAGTGATATACTGTAAATTGAAAACTGTCTATTGTCAAACTGTTTATCTTGAAAACCTGTCTATGGAGGAATCTCAAGGGACGGGAAAATTTTCCACCATAGACGGGTTTTTCATTGTATATTAGGGAAATAGTAAAATGTTTGTATTGAATTAATGAAGAGCTTCTGAATTGAATAGATAAAAGGTGTTGAAGTTGAATTTCTTGCATGAATACCCCATAACAATGAACGAAGATGATTGGTCCGCTAAAGAAAACAAGAAATTGGGACGTGATTTAATGAAATTGACCCAAATTGGTTCTTTCAATATATTAATTAATCCCTATGACGTCATTGGGGTAAATTAATAATGGACGTAATTAACGAACTGACACTTTGAAACTCGGATCGATCCATTTCAATAGATTCGAGGGGTGGAAGGTAGATAACATGAGGGGTGGTTGGCAGAAATCAGAAGACCTTATTGTAAATAATATAATCTTATTGCAAATATAAATATTACTGGGTGTTGCGAAATTTGCTCGCATCTGTGTCAACTGAACTGTTCAAATCTCCAACCGCCGTTTTTTGAAAAGCGCCCCCTGGCCGCCAATACAGGCATTTCTACATAAACTCACGACTTTGAATTCGTTTCGTAAGATTTTTACGAGTGTGATAATAGCCGAGTGGCGCCCCCTGGTGGTGAAGGTCGTTTTTGCAGATAGTTTACGAGTTTTATGGCGTTTTGGAAGGTTACGAGTACTTAAATTATATTGGGGTTAAATTAAGTGAAATAAATTGACGGGTAATTGCAATAAAAAACAAGACAAGTTTGAAAAGCACTTGTCATTTTGTTTGAATATCTGTGTTTTATTGCAGCTGTTGAATTTTACATTCAAGTGTTTGATTATACATTTTTAACTTTAAATAATTACATTTGTGTATAAAGAAACCTGTCAGAGGTGGAATTGGAAGGCCTGCAAAGTAAATTTCCACCTTAACTGAGTGTGGTAAAGTATTTAATTATTTATTACGCACATGGTAAAGCAAATATGTACTTTGGGTACACTGACTTTGCCCCACCCTGTAATAGAACGCAAAACGCAACATTCGAATTTTCAAATTGTTTGATTTGTGATAACGGATGTTCGCTTGAATGGAGACGATTTGTGCAGTTGTCAGTTTACAAGAGAGACGTTTGATTGAGTCGTGACGGTTGTGACTCGGACTAACCACGTGTTTGAACGAGAATCGGCGAGATTTTCCCACATGTGTATGTATAAAATAAACGCCGTCTTTTATTACGCATCGGGGTCGTGGCTGTGACGTCAGCGACGCCATCTTTGTTTGCGTGTTGCGAAATCGAACGTGATGAGTCGTGGGAAAATGTGGAGATGAGCGGTGACGTCACGAGTTTGTGTGTGTCAAGTGCGTTTTCCGCTTCCGGCGGCCTTGTTGTCTGTACTCCATCGGCTTCCGATTCCGCATACGGCATCGTCGCTTCCCCGTCTGTGACGTCACGCAGACACGCCCCCATATACTTTTCAATGTCTCGATTTATCGAAGGCCTCAAAAATCGACACCTGTGACGTCATTGTCGGGTTCATCACACTGAATTTTGAATCTTTTGATATTTTTTCCCTTCAGTGACTGGGATTATAATTAAATTACTGTGAAACCTGTCTATGGTGGAAACCTGTTCATAGAGGAAACTGTCTATGGTAGGACAATTCATTGTTTTATACATAAAATAATATATACAAAAAGTGTTTGTATTTATATTTTAAGTTACTACAATTATGCAATATTATGCAAAATGTTGCAGGAACTTTTCAGCAGAAATAATCGGATATATGTGTGGAATTGTGCACAGTTATTTAAAAGAAATGTTATTTCCTGTTAAATGGGATTATGGGAAAATTATGTGCAATTGTAATTTTAAAAAAAGGGCGGAGTTAAACTTGTCCCAATTTACAGAAAGATGAATGAATTGTTATCTTGTCACAGTAGTGTGTGTTTACGAAATTCGTTCCATTTTTGCGTAATAATACTTCTAACCTTGGACATTTTTCCAGTTTTTGTCACACTGCGGTATCGCGTGGGAAAAGAGACACGTGACAAAGCCACGCCCCTTCCTTACATTCATTGTCACCCGTTAATCCCGCTTGGCGGCGCTGCGTTCTTATTACATTTATTACGTTAATACCTGGCTATATTGGAAACTTACCTGTATAAAATGCAACATTACACCATAGGGGGAGTGAAGAAATGTTTGCGTAACTAATTTTCATATTGATAAAATAACGAGCGGATTTACGCCCCTGTTGCGCGTTTGCAATGAGAGTTTGTAGATAAGGGGAGAGGTACGCGTTGGCAAAGTGACATTCGCACTTGCGCCCCTGTTGCGGGTTTTCAGTGCGTGTTCGTAGAGATGGACGGGCGTAAGTTCGGTGGGAGGTGGAGGGGGCATCGACACAGGGATTCGTCGAGACGGAAGTGACCGTTCCCAACTCCAAAATTCCTTGTTTACTTTTGGCTATGTTATTACACTAATACAACTGTTGACAATCGTAGAGTCCGTCGTCCATGTTGACAACCGATTACCCGTCTATGACGTCACAACCTCCGTTGCACTTTTCTTTTTATTATTTTTACGAGATTATCATTGAGATTATGATAAGAAGGAATTTGTGGGGGATAATGCAATTATTATATCTAACTGGAAACTAAAATATTCCACCATAGACAGGTTTAACTGGGTTGGTCCCTGTGTGGCCCAATTAAGCGGAATTTACTTTGCACAGTTAAATCTGCCTATGGTGGAAAATATAAAAGTGCAGATGTTCTCTGATTGGATTTTTGAAACGGTTGGCGGCCATTTTGAATTTTAAATTAATTACTTGTTGAATTTGAGGTGACATTTTGATGAGATTTCGTTTCAAGGAATCGGATTTCAGACATTAAATTGAAGATTTGAGTCGGTCTGTAGGTTGTAAGCTACGAAAAGCAAAGGTTTGTTTCTCAGGGACGAGTCCTTGAGGGGGCGTGGCCTAAAGGGGGCGTGTCCAATGTTAATGCGCTTCGTTTTGTCGTCTCCATTCTTTGCATTTGTTGACTATGGCAAAACCGGGCAAAACAAACATTAAATTTCCAATAAATTAGGAGAAAAAAATAATACTCATGTAAAACCTGTCTACGGTGTGTATTGTCCATTTCCACCTTAAACAGGTAGAGTGATTTTATTGAGAATATCTTCATTAGTTGTAAAATGACTATACTGAAACCGCATTCAAAGTTGCACTACGGTTGTTGGGTGAAAAGGGGGAAAAACAAGATAATAACGAGGTTTTTGACTAATCTGACATTTTTTACTGATGCTAGCCACGCCCAAATACGCGATAGTTCCTCCCTCATTGGTCAAAAGACTCGTAATTATGTTTTCTTCCTATTTTCAGCAACCCATCACGGTGCAACTTTGAATGCGGTTTAAGTATAGTCATTTTTGTTATACTTTTGGAAATAAGTGTTTTAAAATATTGAACAGATTTTTATGAACGGTTTTTGATTCTAAAATCAATAGGCACGTTTTTAAATGAATTGTTAAATTGTGACATTTTTATTCGTCACAATCTTACTTGTCACAATGTTAACTTCGCATTACTTTCGTCACAATATTAATAAGACAAGATTTAAAATGCATTATTACACACTTTATTACATTGAAACCTCTGTATAATGGAATCACACAATAGACAGGTTTTGCACTATATAGAAAGGATTTCCAGCTTGGAGATTTTTTTAACATAATTTATTAACGATGTTAATTAGCCCAAAAATGTTATTAGCAAAATTGATAAATTCCAATGTATAACTTCAATCAATTAACAATTAATTTTTAATTAGTCGTCTAGTAATTAGGTGTCTATTTACTAATGTACAAGTATATAAAATGAAGTAATAATAATGATTGGTGAAATCAATCGTCCTTGTGTTTTTGAAATACAACTGAATTCGACCTTGTGACGAAAAAAGCAACACTTGTTTATATACAAAAATAAATGGCGTGAAATTCTCCGTAAGCTGGAAAGAACAGGTTATTGGTCACACAATAGAAAAATGAACAACAAACTTAGTAATCACAGTGGATTATATGAAGGAATGGGAAAATAGTCAGTTTATGGTGTGGCTAAATAAAGAGAGGGATTTTTGTTGGGAATTGCAACGCTGATGGGTAAAAGTGGAATTTGCGACCCGACGGTGACGTCACAGTGAATGCGCGGTGGCGTCAGTGACGGGTGAATTGAATCGGTGCGGGAAAGGGGTGCGTTATTAGCGTTTGCCGGATTAGTTGACCTGCTTTGGGTGGATGCAGACCGAGCAGACGACGATTGTGTGCAAAGTAGATGATCGGTGTTGCCAGTGTTGGCCGTGTTTCCGAATAAACAACGTTATTGTTTTTTAAATGAATGCATTTGGACTTTTCTCGTGGTTGCCATTCAAAAAACTAGCTTATCTGTCGTTTTTTCCAAGTAACAATCTACCACAACAATGTGTAATAAATGTCCTATTTTTCATATTAATTTTTTGTTGAGTTGCCGAAATTCGCCGCCAGTAGGGCGCTGTTAAACAATTTACATTTTCAATTAATATGCACCTTATCCATCGTTTTTACGTAATAATGTACCTGAACAATATATGAATGTCTTATTTTTCCCTATTTTATTTCATTTTAATTTGTTGAGTTGCGCAAACACGCCACCAGTAGGGAGCTGTTAAACAATGTATAATTTTAACTGATAATTCAATTTATTTAAACTGAATTACCAGATTCATTAGAGTTTCATATTGTACTATATATTTTTTTAAAACTGTATTTAAGATACATAAAGAAAACATGTTACAAAATGGCGGCTTCATTTAGGCCTATCTATCTGAAATGACGGAAACAAAACTTGTTTTCATGTGTAATATACTGAACGCAATTTTGATTTGTGTTGCGGTTATTTATCTGAACAGGAATCGAGATTAAGATTAAATAAAAATGTAGTGTTCGTAAACGATTGGCCGCCATTTTGAATTCCCAGATTAAAAAAGAAAAAGTTCAATCGATTAATTAATAATGCCTGGAAGCCACGCCCCTTTTGATATGTTTTCACGGCGCTCAAATAGATTGACAGTGCTGAATAATAATATAGTTGAAACATGATCTATGGGAAACTGAGTAAGGATTTTATAACTCTGGTGAGCGCCACCTGGTGTCGTTTCTCGGAAACAGTTGCGTAAGCGTGAAATTAGTAATTAATTTGATTGAGATGCAAATTGTCGTCCTTGTGCATGTCATGTGATTTGCTGGTGAAATAAGAAATACAGGGAAACGCAAAAGTCACTGTACACTTTAAGCCTAACTAAATCCAATTGTATTTACATATTAACAAATCTAATTAAATAGATACTGTTATTGTTGCCGCTCAATTTGAAAAAAGGTTCAATGAGTAATTTGTTATTGTTTTCAATTACTTTTATGACTCACATTGTTTTTCCAGCTTTTGTTATTATCATAACAATGCTATAATTATTATAAAACATGTCTGAACTGGAATTTGTTTAATTTTGCACTTATATTCGACTAGATTTTGTGACATTTTGTCCAGTAACTAGTTTACAAAGTTGCGGTGTGAATACCAAGTAGTTTTAATCTGTTGAAGGGTTGAAATTACATTTTTTAAATTAACTTTTTAATATTGAGTTTATTTAGAATTTAATTCAAACTTCCTGGTTATGTTACTGGACTTCTGGGTCAACCTGTATTATATTCCAGTGAGTTACATACACATATATCGAGCAGCTAGCTTGCAATTAGTAACGTAAAAAATGATTTTTATAATGGGGAGCTTTAATTATGTCTTAATTGAATATTAAAGACGTGATTAATATTAATTATTACAGGGAACGTTCATAAATTATGTCACGCTGTATTTGTCAATAATTCTAGTTACATTCATCTAGTTGCATCACATCCTTTGTTTTAGTCTTAGCTAAGGCAATCGAGTAGGCGTGGCTGCATTTTGATAACGGTGTTTATTGAAAGAAATGGTAGGCAAATAAAAGCGGAAATATGACATTAATTTTGAACAAATATTTATACATTAAATAAAACCTGTGTATAATGGAAACCTGTCTATTGTGGAAAATTTGACGTTTTTGTTACCTTAGCTGTATGAAATGTTCTTAAAAACCTCTATATAGTACTGGAAATGAAATGTAATTACTTTTTTAGAAATTTGATATATAGAGTTGTGGTTCATTTTGCGGATGAAATGGGGATTTAGAAGTGAGGAAGTGGAACGTGATAGCGGGGAATTGTGTGACGAGAGAGGGAGAGAGGAAAAAAATATGAGATGAACTGCGACGTAATTAAAGGATGCTCCGTCAAGATGGCGGACTTTGTTCGAACGTCGAACCATGGAGGTTTATTATTATGGAGAGGCAAGCAGAGCGCCATGGATGCAACCCCACCTCAAAGCCGGCAGGTGGC
>JAQFZQ010001529.1:0-18939 GCA_034696005.1 Glomeris marginata | reverse complement strand
CATGAAGAAGGACCTTGTCAAGCATCAGATGAAGAGGTCCAAAATGGAGCTTAACAATTATTATATGAAGTTGGACGAACTTTTTTAAAAGATAGCGTACAAAAACTTTTACCACATAAACACTAGTCAATAAATAAATTTGACAATTACGCGGAAGATAGCTAAAGGTATGTACTTTGCAGCAAAAATTAGGATGAATGGATTAGCTTATTATTTTTTTTTTGAAAAATGATTGCAACAAAATTTTTGACTGCGCCTAGTATAACATATTGGGTGTCTTATTGAGCTTCTTTTAGAGCAAAAATATATCAGAAATGATCTTGGGCTGGAATCAAATAGCGGTTCTCTTCGCATCATATGCAATTTATTTCCTACTTGCATAATTTTTAGATTTGTTTCTATGAATTTTCAAACATAGGCAGTCCGCTTTGCTGTTCTGTGCAATTGGGCTCCACAGAGGCGCCATCTGTGGTTTTTTTATTTTCCAACATCCTTATATCTTACTTATGGGCATGTAGCCCTTCCCCATTTTTTCTTATGGTAAATAAAATATAGTGTTCTATACTCTATCCAGAGTTTAGAAGAGGTGAAACGTCACACGGCGTCCTAATCTCATTGCATGACCACACAAAAACCAATAAAGTTCTGTATTGGCCTTTAAGGTGATCTGACATGGTTAAAATTGTCGACACCAATTGAAACCAGAAATTAATCATAAGCTCACTCTAATTTTCTTAAATTTCGCTGAAATTGTGAGATTTTTTAATGCAGTAATTTAAAAAAAATACAACAGTTTTGCCAGCGGTAGGATGTGCGGTAAGATCTACATCCTTAAAGGAGAACTGACACGGTTTTGTAAGTTCCCATGCCATTAAAACGGTAGATTTTGAAAGTTAAATTAAAACTACAAGCACAATTAAAATAATTGTTTAAAAATTATTGAAGGAATTACTTAAAATGAAAGAGAGGTCGTAAACCAGAGCGCCATTGGCTCACTGGCGACTGTGGGTGGATCTAGGCTGCTGCAGCCTATGAGGCCGGTATGCGAATGTTATCATTGTTTGGTTAGCCACGTTCCGGTGGCCGCTGGTGGCCGATTTTACGAAACTTCAGATATTTTTACAAAAATAACGAATCGACGGAAAAATTTCAAAAAATCAGGTTATGTGCAGATAAACGGGGTTATCGCATAGAAAATTGTTCAACTGATTTCGTGTTGAAAATATTACCGTGTCAGTTCACCTTTAACTTTCCAATTTTGTCTCCTCTTTTCTCACACTCCTCCACCATATGTTTCATTGTTTCTTTTTTTCCTCTGCAATATCTGCATACCCTCTACTCCCCTGGTTTCCAATATTCTGCCGCTTTCCCTAACGTCCCCATTCCAATTTCTGCTAGTAGCCTAATTGCTTTTATGCCCCCTCCTCCCCTTTTCAGATATACCTACTGGTCTAATTTCCATATAATCAGGGTCAAATTTTCATTGTCTCATATGCATATCCTGGTGTTGCATATACTAATAATCAATTGTTCGCCTAGTCAATTCCTCTTATGCTCTATACCCTAATTGTTCCTGCTTCTCTATCTCTACTTCAGATATTCCAATCTCTGCTAACGCCCATTGCTTTTCCATCCTCCATCTGGTCTGCACATCTTCCCCCCTGAGTTGACCTTTTCCTTTGTCTAGCCTCTACATTCTTTCACCCATCGTCCCTTCGGTAATTTACACAATTTTTCTTAATAATTATATGCCCGCATCATTGCTATCGCCCAATCCATCTGATTCCCAGTCTCCTCCATTGCCATATACATTGGAGTATTCCACTTCATAACTAACACCCACCTGGCATATTTTGCTGGTACTGTCTCCATGCCCTCCAACCCCTTCCAGCCCCACAGCTCCGCTCCATACATTAATGTTGAGTGAACTATAACCTCGTACAATTTCCATCTCAACCATATTTCCCCCCTAAATTTTTATTTCTCCTATACCCCACACTCTCCTTATTGCTACCTCTGCCTTCCTCTTCAGAATACGCACGTAACTTTCCCTCCCATTATTACATTGGAACATATATCCTAAATATTTGAATGTTTTACCTTTTCTATTTCCTCTCCCTCCATCTTCAATTCTCATATTTTGCCCCTCTCCCCCTCTCCTAAACACCGTGACTTTTGTCTTCTCCATGTTCAATGTTAATTTTTTCTTACTCAGATACTTAGCTAAATGAATTACTATCATATTCTGTAACTCTTTTGCTGATCTTGCCATAATTACCGTGTGTGCTAGGAGGAAGATTTTATACAGCCCCATTACTACCCCATTCCTGATTATTTTCTATCCACTTTCCCAGTCCCCCGATATACAAATTGAACGAATAGCGGTGGACTTAGTGGGTACCCTTGTCGTACTCCTTTATATGAAATAAACTCAGCCATCAATTCACCTTGATCTCTTACCTGGTTTGTTGTTCTCACATAAATCATCCGAATACTATTCAACAACCTACCATTTAGTCCTATTTTCTGTAATTCCTCCATCAATTCCTCTCTGTCCAGAGGCAAAGGCCGCATTCAGATTCTTTTTCTGCCAGTGTGAAGTATGTAGACATTACCCATTAACAGAATGTACTGTAGTGGTGTTGATTTACAAAGTAATCCGAGCTGCAAGGTTTATTTGGGAGCGAATAGTACCAGCAAAGAATGATGCATGATACGTTTATGGCTTTCAGTGATGTCAAACGGCCTATTGTTCACCATTTTGGCGTTTTTCAAGTGTCAAGCCCAAACTTCGATTTCATAAATATATTCCTCTGGCAAATATCATGATCAAATATGTGCCAAAACGAGCTAGTGAGGGTTGTAAAGCAAGTGATCGTAATTAGCATGTAAATATACACAATATTAATCCGAAGATCGTGTATTAAAAACGCATATGCTGAAATATACATTAATCCAATCCAAACATTAATTTTGAAATTGTCATGGAGGTCATGTAGGTTTTCTGACTCCCAAATACGGACATTGTGCCTATTAATACATCCAGGCACTTTGACAGTGGCTTCATCTGTGACATTTGCATTCTGCTAACCACAGAGCACATTGTGCTTCTGTACGGATGACACTATAGTATTTATTGTTTGTGGCACCCTCTGCTGAGAATTTTGACAACCTATAATTTAGTTACAAAGCTTTTAAGAGTTGCAGATTACGATGTGGCAAACCGTTTGTAATACTTTGACAGTCTAACAATAAATGATATCTCAGTGTTCCCAGCACATTCGCACAATATGATTTGATCGAAATGTTCAAAATTTTTGCATATCCTTTCCACAACACATACATGATTAAATTATATGTATACAAGTATTTTAATATAAAGCAGTTTCACAAAAACCGTTTTAAAGCTGGAAACATAAGACATTACAGTCGTAAAAATACCCAGTGTCTGGATCACTGTTCGTTATCAAAATTGTGTAGTGACATGCAATATACATGAATAGCTGCAGTGAAATGCAATACAAACTCTACATAAAAATGGAACCATTTTCGTTTCAAAATTTCAGAAAACATTATTGAATAATGCTAACCTGCACGATCGCCAGTTTAACGCTGCAATATTTTTTTATTTTTTTTTTTCAAAAACATAGTGCATACAATTAAAACTGGGAATTTCCAGTGCTTCAACAGGATTTACCTGCACATAAAATCATAATTTTTATGAATGAACAGCACCTGTACCACTTGTATTGGTGGCAGGTGCACAATTTTAGATGACAATAATGAACCCGTTTCAGAAAAAGCATTGCCGGATTCAGCACTTGTAGCAGGAATGCTAAGAATGGCATTAGCAAGTTTGGATAACTTTGGAAATACATGACTGTTCTTTCTCCACCATGCAATTGGATCTAATATTTCTTCGCAGATTTGCTGATACATGAAAACTTCTACTTCGATGCTATCCGTACTTATGCCAGCAACTGTATTCCTTTTCAACATTTCCAACTTCATTTTCTTCCAATTTGGACTTTCATTATCAATCTCAGGCAGTTCTACTTCAACCTAAAATTACAAGAATAAATATCAGAAGTGGAAAAATCCTAAACAAAAAATGAAATCCATACTTGCGATTGCATTTCATCCGACACTTTCCATATTCCAATGCTATTTCCCATTCTTCTCAAAAATTCCAACTTGCTTTCTCCTTTGTTGTGAAGATGATCTATTAGTAGTTGAAGATTTTGAGTGGAAGGATCCAGAATTGCTGCACAGACATTGATGTCACTTAGAGCAAGCCTTTTGATCAAATTTTCCATTAGAATTAAGACTGCTGTTCTCTTGATTCCTATGGATGTTTCCAAAATTTCTTGTAATCTTAAAAGGCAACAAAAAATAATTATTAAATAAGATGCAGCATTTAAAAAATTGATAAGCACCTTTTGGAAATATCCGACCGCAAGAGTAGTACGACGCTGATTGGTGGGAATGAAGATGCTTGCAGAATATCTGTAGCAACCTTAATTGACTCTAGTATCTCTGTAAGGTCTTTAGCCAGCAAGTATTCATCTTCATCCATGATGAGGTGAAACATTTGTAATTTCTCAAATATTTTGCGAATAGTAGCTGCAAAAATGTGAAAATATCCATAAATTAGTGTCATTTGACAGAATTAAAAAGTTGTTGCATCACAGGTATAAATTGTTTTCCCATAATGCAAAATGATAAACAGTAATGTGAACAATAAGATTAAATATGGCAAGTTGTGTTGCATATTTCCATAAAACCAAAACAAAATTTGCAAACTTTTGCTCCAAACTGTGTATTTATTGTACATCAAAGTCATTATTTAGTACAATTTTAAGATTTTGTTATCATGACAAATGCACACTGTGATAGATTCAGTCATTAATAATGTGATCCATTGTAAATGTGCAGTCTTTTTCACAGTCACCTTCCCTCAAGCCATTTTTCAGTTACAAACAACTCGCACCTAGCTCACACACCCCAGATATCAGTATAGCTAGGACTCTTAATGTAAAGTTTCCCAGACTGTCATCTCCCTTACAGGCAATATTCCCTTTTAGTCAACATTTCTTTTCTTTTTTGCTTCTGGCAGTATAATTTTTCTTACAGTAAACTTCATTATAATTTCATTAAAGATGAGTCACACTAGGGTCCACTTGCAGCCTTTTTCAAATTTGTGGTTGCATTTCTTAGAATAAAGTCATTACCCTCTTCGCAGTTATTTGTTTAAAGATGAACTGACAAGGTTAATATTGTTGACACCAATTGCAACCATAATTTAATCATAAGCTCACACTAATTTTCTTAAATTTCACTGAAATTGTGAGATTTTTAAATGCAGTAGCTTTTTTACAAAACAAATACAACAGTTTAGTCAGCGGTAGGATGTGCGGTAGGATCTACATCCTTAATGTATCACCGAATATGGTGTATGGTGTGCCAAACTTGCCAGTAGCTTCAATACGTGCTTGCTGTGGAGCAAACATGGTGGCTCACTTATATGCAAGTTATGGTGCAGCAGGTGCCTCATACGTTGTGCACACCTCACTGCGCATGCTCAGAAAATTCAAAAACAACGAAACTCCTTTAGCTCATAACTTTCTTTTCTCTACATACATTGAGAAACGGATTTCACCAATGACGTTAGTGTATTAACTACATTTTACTGTGATATCAAAAGGGTAGCATGCAAAACCTTGTCAGTTCACCTTTAATGTTAACTTTTTCTTCATAACTTGTTGTAAAGTTAGCTGTATTGTTACTTTACCATCAAACAAAATGGTAACCCTAGGAGTTAAATGTAAAACAAAACAAAAAAAAAAACGAATCCACTTAAGTTTTGTACTAAAAATTACTGTATTTTTCTGAGATGGACAACTTAATTTGTTTATTTTTTGGTTGTACTTTGGCTTTACAGCTTAGAAAAACCTGAGTAAATTATTTCCCAATATGTCTCTATTTTGTACTCTTATTTTCAACATGCATAAACCTAATCAAATCACAACAAAACTTTGGGTGATTTTTATGAAATTATTCGCTAAAGTAATTTTAAATACCTATTGTATTTTTATAAATTTTACACATTATTTTTAGTCAAATAGCATTTATACTGTGGTGAAAATTAGCACATATACATCTCTTATATTAACAAATATTTTTTATTTGGAATATGTATTAGCTGGAAATCAGTCAAAGTTTCTAAAACACATAAACTATAATTTGTTTAAATTAATGGTGGATTTGTACAGTGTTTCTCTCAAAAACCACCATTAAATTGAATAAACTTCAGTTTTATTGTACAAACCATTGTTTCCAACAAAAACTTTAAGCATTGCCAAAATGGTCATCCATCTCGTTGCAAGATCAAAGATTTCAGGTTTGGAGCTGTCTCGGTCCAAAGAAATATTTGTCCTTGATGTCCTAAATTCCTCAAAAGAAACTCCTTTTGATACTTTTCCATCACATTCAATCATTTCATCTAAAAGAAGAAAAAGTCAATTATAATACAGAATTTTGTACATAAATTAGTGTTGAAATTACTTTTAAATTACTAACAAACAGATTCCACATCCTGTATTACTTGCATCCATCCAACTCTGTCCACCTCCTCACAGCTGTTAATTATCTTTTGGTGCTTATAGATGATTGTTCTCAGACAACAACACAGTTTCATCAACAAGTCTCTCACATTTTGCATGTCATTGTGGTTCAGCAAGTCTTTCAATAGAAGGCTTATTGAATGTGCCGCGCAGCAATTTCCCGGCACGTTCAATATCTGCAATGCTTCTGCAACATTACCTCCATCCTCTGAGACTGATGCAACAATGGATGCCTTATCCATGTTGTAATCATCCAAGATGGATTGTAACCTATTTGACACGCATTCGGCACTGATAGGATTTTCAAATAGCGCAGTTGGCAAACACAAACTATGAAGTTCCCATTCTGCATTTATCCAATGCAGGTTGAAGGTTAGGTAAGAAGTAGAATGGAAATGGTCTACCCAAGAGTGGCAGGAGATGGAAAATGAGAGGATTTTAGGGAGAACGGCTTGAACTACGTGTTCATGAATCGCGGAGTATACGTAGTTGAGTGCGGTGTGACTGATAACCGAAGGATGAGGAAGTTGCTCATCTTCTTTGAGAATGTTGTACTTGACACAAAACTGGCGAAAACCTTGTTTGCAGACAGTATCAACTGGAACAAGGTCCCGTGCAATCCATAACGCAAGGTCTAGCGCAAGCTGGAATTCTTTGCGTTGAGAGTCAGCGAGCGGCATACATGATGACCGTGCTGTCCATGCACGTAGTTTTACGTGCTTCTCATCAGCACGGTTCAAAAGCCTGATGGAAGTCTTGTGCTTTCCAGTTAGATGGAAGCGGAGTGAATGTGTTGCTGTACTTGCATTGTATCTGTATAACCAACCAATAAAAAATAACATGGATGAAAATCTACAAATGGAAAATAAAGCAGTATAATGATTTTTAAAATACTTAATTACACTAAAACAAACTTTTATACATTGGAATTGCAAAGAGATTTCTTCTAAGAATCCATAAAACAAGATTTATAATATTCAGGGCACCTGGAAAATCTGGAAAATTCACGGAATTTGACAACAATTTGCCAAAACCAGGAAAACTCAGGGAAATCGATATAAATATATATGTTATACACATTGAATGTGTTTTAGATTAAAATAATGTATAATAAATTTGTTGTAATAAAAATGATTTATGAAACATTTGTTGCGCACAATAAAAATTATTTGTCAAACATTTGTAGCAATAAAATTATTTATAACAAATTTGTTGCAATGAAAATTGTTTATCAAACATTTGTTGCAAAACACATTATGTATAAATTTTTGCAATACAGATTATTTATAACGAATGTTTTGCGATAAAAATTATTTGTAAATTTTTTGCAATAGAAATTCTTTATAAATGTTTTGCAATAAAAATTCTTTATAAAAAAAATAGTTTTAATAAAAATAATTTTAATTGCATTTTTTTAACATGAGGCCAGGATTTTCCATACCTGGCAATTTCCCAGTTACATATTAAAAAATATAGTTATGTTCTGGAAATTGTATTTTGGTAAACCTGGAAAAATAAATTAGCATAATACGTATGTAATTAATTTAATTAAAATTGCATTATAATGCAATTAAAATTATCATCTGAGCAGTTACATAATAAATAGAATTAATTATTTTTAATGAGAATTTGTTTATGGTCATGCAGATTACGCCTTTAATGTTTTATTAATTAAATTATAAAGCCATGCATTTATTCACTAAATTACCTTTTCAAAGTCTTTGCGGCAAAGCACTGTCTGCAATAAATATGCTTCGAATCAATGCACTTATTTCCTCTGAAAAGCATACCAAAAAACCTCCAAACTTGACTGGATAACCTAGTTTTCGTTAAACTCTTGATGTTCAAACTATGGTTTTCGTTCGACAGTTCAGCTTTAACAAGAGCTACTTCGCTTGCTTCTTCGTCAAGATAAGTTTGCGAAGCCGACATTCTGTGTTTCTGACGTCTGCCAGTTCCAACAGTTGTTCAGGAGTTGTACGGTTGTACGTATTTGAAGCAACTTCCTTGATTTGAAGCGCCGTGGGAGCGAAACTGTAGATGACAGCATGTGACGTCACAATTAACGGCAGCGTGCTACTGGCGTCACAGTGGTGGCGTCATGCCCGCCATTTTGTAAGGCAAACTAACAAGCGAGATGGCTAAGCTTTCTTCGTTTGCAAAGTCTTTAGCCACTCATTGAGTTCATTTAACCACTTATGCAAAACTTCGTTGCAAAACATTCTTAAAATAGCAGTTTTTAGCTTGCTTTTGTAACGATCTTTTATATGCCGAGAGACTGCATACGCTGAGCTCAGCCATTTCACGCGTCAGGTTGCCTTACAAAATGGCGGGCGTGACGCCACCAACATGACGCCAGGTGCAGTTTATCTATTTAACATGATGAAAGTGATCGCAATCACGAAAAACTTTGCAGGTTATAGCCTTTAATATACCATCATTAGCCCGATTATTATTATAATAAGTCGTTATGTCAATGTTTGATTTTTCAATTTAGCGCAAAATCCGCGCTGGCCAATCGAAAGGGATTCAGGTGTTGGCCAACGTGCATGTTTACTTTTGTACGAGACTTGCAGCGCCGCCTGTCCCTTTTTGCGCGAACTACCGCAGTTGCTGTTTTTCGTTGATGATCGGTAAGAATTTGCTGACATTCGATCATCGGTAATAAATGTTTCAATCCAAGCTTGGCGTCGTCAACATGAACGTTGAATTTGTGTTCACAAATGCCTAGAGAAAGGCGGACTGCGACACGATTCCGATGTAAGTACGTTGAAATATCAAATTCCGACATTTTCTCGAAAACGCGTTTACCCTCGTTTTTTATACAATTATTACTGGAGCCTCAACCGATAGCGATCAAGACAGTTTAGGAGGAGGTTTTAGGTCACCTTCCAGTCAACCCGCAAGCCCAATCACGGCGAAAAAGAAGAGACGCACGTCTACGGCTAGCAGCACCACCCAGGTATTCAGTATACAAGTTACAGGGTGATTCAGAAGTCCTTTGCACCATTTACAACTTGTAAACCGTTTGCAAAATCATGTAGGTTACATTTTTCAGGGTGTCTACTGGAATTATACTGAAAGTATTTTGTTGTCCTGGAAATATACTGGAATGTTTTTTTTCTTAATCCTGGAAAATGTACAGATTTTGACACTTTACATAATTTCGTTTATTTCTGTGTTAAACTTCTTATAATTTGCTTAGAAAAAAATACAAATTAAGCATGAATCTTTTGAAATTCGCTGGTTCATTCCACTTATTCATCAGTTTTTTTAAGGAATTAATGTGATTTGTTAATCGTAACTGTCTTTCACTTTATGTATTTTGTGTCCTGTCCTGCCAAAAAGAGAGAGTTGTGTATAATTATGTACAAAATTCATTCCATTTTGTGCACCAAATTGAGCCCTTTTTTGTGCAGAATTGTGCATGAATTTCATTATATTTTGTGCAAAAAATTATAAAAGTCTCCAATTTTGTGTACAACGTTTTGTGCACAAAATGGAATGACTTATGCACAGTTCTGCACAAAAGGGTTCAATGTGGTGCGCAAAATATTGTACGAATTGAAATTAATTGTGCACAACTTTTTCTCTTAAGTGGAAAAAATTATAAATATCCTTGAAAATACTGGAAATATACTGGAATTTTGAAATGAAAGTTTAGTAGACACCCTGTAAATTTTTAATTAAATATATAGGTTTTGTAATAAAATTAAATCTAATTTTTTTGCAATTTTTCCTGTTGATTTTGGTATAAAGTTATACATTTCGATTTCCAAAATACTAAATATTCAATGCAATTTGTTCAATGAAGGCTAGCCCATCATTACCTGATTTGGTTCCTCCACCACCCTTAACCGGCTATGGAGAAACCATTGTTGCCAACAATCCTTTCGATGATACTCCGCCCTTGACGGCCCCAATGCAGCCAAAGCCGATGCCAGTTACTTCTGGGAAGGTGAAATTATTCAACAAATCTGCTTTGATTCATTGATTCATTAATTGAAATGGATGGTATTTTTAATATATTATGCATTGTGAATTGCAGATTTACCCACCGGACCAGCCCATGGTGTTCAACCCGCAAAATCCAAATGCACCACCAATCTACCCATGTGGCATCTGCCATAAAGAAGTACACGACAATGACCAAGCAGTGTTGTGTGAGAGTGGATGTAACTTCTGGTTTCATAGGGTTTGCACTGGTCTAACCGAAGCTGCATTTCATTTACTTACGGCGGAAGTATACGCCGAGTGGGTTTGCGATAAGTGTCTGAACACGAAAAATATCCCACTAGTTAAATTCAAGCCATAGATTAAAGTTGCAAATGGGCTACCAGAATATGTTTCTCAATGGTTTGTTGTTAATATGTTTTAAAACGGAAATGCTGGAATTCTAGTTGTGCGTGCTGCTAATGCATGTTTTGTTCAGGTTCTTCCCAGAAATAATACTCCTTCAATTTGTTTATAAAATGTTTTTCATAGTTCCCATAACTGTTTTTTACTTGTACATCATTCAGTGTCAAATCAACCAAAATAATACCATGCAATCTCAAAATTCTTGTGTGATTTTTTTTATAGAATATTGTATTTCTAAAAACAATTTGACTTCATTGCGCAATTAGTGTGTCCTAGTTATACATTTTTCAATTTTTGTCATTTTATATTTCTACTAATATAAATAAAAAACTGGATGTATTTCAAAGTACTTAATGAATCTAAAGTTATAAAAGTATTCCTCCTTATGCAGTTTTGTCAATTAAAACAAATTAATCAGAATTTTAACTTCAGTAGTTGGGTTTTATTTGCATCATACTTAAATAAAAGTAGACAAATATAAATGTCTCTGTTTGAACTGAAATCAATAATGATACAAACATAATTTGTTAAAGGTGAACTGACAGGGTTTTGTAAAGTACCCTGATAATTGGTTTGTAAGTAGCTATTTGTAACCCTTATACACTGGCGCAACCAGAAATCCATTACCGAATGCGGCGAGCAAAGCGTTTCTATGGAAAAGGCACTGAGAAAGGTACTGACTTGCAAACAACTGAGCAACGGCTGAGCATATAACTTTTTTTCTGCAATTTGTAATGGATTTCTGGTTGCGCCAGTGTATAAGGGACACAAATAGCTACTTACAAACCAATTATCAGGGTACCTTACAAAACCGTGTCAGTTCACCTTTAAATATTCAAATACATTATTTAATTTCGTTTACATGAAATTCAAAATATCACAATAAAAATATAGGTGAATTGCTCATCATAAAAATAATGTGTAATTGTGAAATGATATTTTAATCCATTAATTTAATCTTGGTCCAAGATTTAATCAAACCTTGATTTAATCTCAAGCATTCAAGTTTATAAAAATTATTTAATTCTTAATATGGTAATAACATTCATTTATGCAGAAATCCCACATGTGGTTGGTTTGCATTTTTTATCGCTAATTATCAAAAAAGTTTTATATACTCGTAATTTGTTTTATACATATTAGTTTTGGAAAAAAGTAATCAATATTTCATTCTGAAACGGATACACTTCTCATAAACATCGACAGATGGCGCTGGTGCGCACGCATGCGCAGGTACTGCTTCCGCTCCGCATTCCATTGCAGCATTCGGTTGGCATTCGGCATCCGCCATTTTATTGCTGTCGCAGTTTATCCGTGTTTTCTTTGATCACAATATTTACAAGCTGCAAATGAGGAAGCCAAGTAACGGCAAGAAAGTTTGCGCGATGGCAAACTGCAAAAGCGATGGCAGAACCTTACCGAAGGTGAGTAAATATTCGTAAATTTCTGTGATAATCGAAATACTATCTGGATTGCGACCTAGGCCTAACAAGAAATACCGCAGTTTGTGCCATAAAATGGCACACTTCTTCATAAAAATGTGCTAAACAGCTGTTCTATAGCACAACTTCAGATATATTTTTGTTATTGGAGACCCTATAATAAACTATATATTGAGCTGTCAAAATATATATCTAAATAAAAATAATATAAAAATATGCTTAAACCCCTATATAGCTATATATATGTGACATTTGTAATTTCAGTATGCAACGAGCCATTTGATTTAACAATCTTTGTTTCAACAATTGCAGGATACTACCATCACGTTCATCCCTTTTGCAAAGCCGTGTGCCGTATTTATAAAAGAGGCGACAGATAATCTGTTGGGAAAGAATACCGGAGAGGAAAGACACAAGACTGTGGATTGTGCACAGTGCTCAAGAGCATTAAAATGGATTCACTTGTGCAGACGAGCTGATAATAAATTGAAGCATTTGTTGGACATTACCAAGGCATTCTACGTATGCTCCAAACATTTCATCGATGACAAACCTACCGAAATGAATCCAAATCCACTTCCAGCAAATATTTCTGCTGAGCAAGAGGCATGTATAAATAATATAGTATGCTGCTAACATTAATGTTAGCAGCATGTTGCATTTGTAAAATAAATAAAAAATAATTTTGGTGCAGATGAAAAAACGCCGTGTCAAAAGGAAATCTCCGCAAGAACGTTCTTTAGTTCCATCCTCAAAGAAGCTAAGGAAAACATCAAGTGTAATGCTTTTGCAAATTAAAATCACGTTATATATGTGTTGTAATAAAATATCTTTTTAGGTAAAAGATGGTTCCAGTGTCCCGAATAAAGAGGATGTCTCGCACAGTAATATGCCTATCGGAACGAGTCAAAACCCACCTGCACCCAACATGTCTACTGAGCAAGTGTGTAATCACAATAACATTCTGCTAAGATTTGTATTTTATATAAGCATATTTTGTTGCAGATAAAACAAACCTGTATTATACTGATTGTCCCGCAAGAAAGTTGTACAGTTGTGTCTCCAAATCCAAGGGAAACCTCTGCAACTGTAATACATTTCAGTATTCATATTAAGGGCCATCCATAAATCTCGATAAAAATTAGAGGCAGACAGGGTATGAGAAAAATTATCACAATTTATCATGAGGGTGGCAGGCATTTTTGTAGATTTATCGATAAACATTATTTGCATGAAGCAACTGTGTTTTTGCAGATTTTGAAGGCTAGCTTTTTAATAGTCAAATTAAAAAATATATTTACCAGAAATAGCGCCAATCACATGTCCAGGTGATTTTTGTGAAGCACAGATCCACAATACAACAAATAAATTGGTGTTTAAGAAGAAAAAATTATATTAGAAGATCCCGATAAATTTAGGAGGGTAGGCACGTAAAATGTCAAATTATCGCATACCGTAAATTTCCTAATACAGTCCCGGGCTTCTATTCCAATTTGGGATTTTCAGACCAGGCTTCTAATAGAAACCCAGCTTCTATTAGAGACAGGCTTGTATCTCTTCATAGTGAAAATCGGTGACCAAATTATGCACAGTAGCAATTTAACATCAAAATTATGGTATTAATTTTAGTAGAAAAGCGAAACTTAACACGATTATAATGTGGAATCTATCTCGATCTTGGTGCCAATTTCACGATCCCATTGCAACAATTAATTTAAAGATAACCAAATGGGAAAATTATAATGGCTCTTACACCAACGGCGTTTGAGCCGATTACGAATATAATCCGGGGGCTTGTATTAGGAACCGGCTTTTAACCATTGCCAGACCAAAATGACCCGGTTTCAATTGGAAACCGGGCTTCAATTGGAGACCGGACTGTATTGGGAAATTTACGGTATTTATTTATCACTAATGAGGCATGGGGTTAAAAATGTGATTTTTTTTTGTTATCGGGATTTGTGGATGGCCCCTAAAATATCAAGGTAGTTTATTTAAAAGCATTATGTATTATTCAGGTAAATGATGGATTCGATGCTCCACATGAAGAGCTTCACGAGTCAAATGAAATATCTACGAGATCTGCAAGTACGCGTACCCAAGAAAATGACACAACCCAACCAATGCAACCATGCAATACCGAAGAAAACGATATGCCAGCTGTTGCCACAAACAGTCAATCGCATCGTGAAGTTTCCTGTGAAACACAACTTAAAATTGCCGTGGAATCTTTTGTGAAGCAAAAAATGTTGTCCGGGTGGGGAACCATATTGAATGGTACTCATGCAATTTTTTTGAAGTATCACATGGAAACATGTGCAAGCCTCATAGATGTTCGAGTACTTCACACCTCACCTACATTGCAATGTGAAACATTAATATGCGGTCAAATCGTACGGGAAGGATGCGAGCTACATAATGAACAAGTGAAAGTACAAACTTACGAGCAGTTGGACAAATACCTACGATTGCTGGAAGCAACAAGTTTGTGCAAGGGGATTTCAGACAAAAGCTCCATGGAAGAACACTTCAAAGCTCCGAAGTCAGGAAAATATTGCCATATAACAAGAACCGTACGGGCACTTGCGTGCAAGCTACTTAGCCGCGGAAGTAAATGCATGGAGTGCTTGAAATATGACAACTGTCTCAAAACTCGGATACGATACAGCATGAAGCAAGAGAAAAATGCCAATGGCCTTACAAAATATTGCAATAATAGATTCCTGGACAGAAACACGTTGCTTGCAAAAGCCAAAGAATACAGCAAGGAAAATAAATTGTTGAATTTAAAGGTTCAAAGATTGCGTCGCAAAATTAAGAAGGCGGTTAGTCCATCAGGACAATTCATTGGATTAGAGGATGACATGCTGAAATTACTAAAGGTGGCAAAAGAAACAATGGAAGATGGAAGCGAATTAGGAATCTTCTTTAGAGAACAACTGATGGTGGCACAAAGGAAATCATGTAAGGGGTACAAGTGGAATTCAAGCATCCTACAATGGTGTCATTATATATACAGACTTTCACCAACTACATACGCAGCACTTCGAGCAGCCGCCTATTTGGTTTTACCATCAGAAAGGAGGCTAAGGGGTTTCAGCAGCAGCGTTAAAAATGCACCAGAAATTCCTGATGCACTATCCATTGCATGTATGCAAGCCAGCATACCTGTGGATGAGGTGTTGTAATTTCCTGTGATTCCTTGTATGATGTAATTTAAGTAAATGAAAATGTAATGAATCCACATTTTTGGCATATTGTTAAAAGTCTGTCAATACCTTTGAGTTTATTAAAATATTTTGTACTAACCTGTCTGTTATTGCTGTATTGTCTTACAGTTAAAAGAAGGCAGTAATCATGTAAATTGTTTCCATATCAGAACAATGGTATTAGCAAAATATTGTGATCATGGATGGAAAAATCGATTGTGTTTACTGAAAATGGGTTCAAAACACAGTACATGTTTTTTCTCGCTCAGGTGAGTCAACTGTACAACAGTTATCAGGGTTTCCAGCAGTCAGGGAAATCAGGAAAAGTCAGGGTATTTAAATATGGACATTAATTTCAGGGAAAAGTCATGAAACTGCATTAAAAGTCAGAATTTTAACTGTTTATTTGTTATGTACATATGAAAATAGTATAAAGAATTTCCCACACTTAGCTTTGAAGTGCATGGGCTATCCGGAAAATATTAGCCGTTTTCTATTTACGAATAAAAATCTATTGTAATTTCAAATGTTAATTAACAAAACTTTTAATATGAATTTCTTCCTATTTGTAAAAATATTACTGTATTTTTAAAGTGTTTCTTGGCTCTAAGAAAAATTACTGCAATGCTGAGATCCTTTCGTGTTGCTGCCAGTGTTGCATGTTTGACCTAGTCTAAACGGTCAAACACCAGCAACATCATGGTTTGCCACTCTTCGTGCATTTCCAGGAGCCACATTCACAGCAGTAATCTGCTTTGAAATACTGGATACAACATCGTCAAGGAAACACTGCGTCACAACATCCTGTTCGATATCAGTCAGCTGCTGATAAGTCTACAATGGGAAACAAAAATAAATCAAGCAAGTTTTCTTTTAGCATAGCTTGTAATAAACATATTTACATTAATTACCATCAAATTCACAAGACATTGTTTTCCTACTGCATAGCAATCTTTCGTCTTCCACATTTCGATATGGAGATCAGCTGGTGTGCGAGCAAAGTTATCCATTTTGGCAAATGTGGCACACATTTTTTCAATTACTTTTGCAGGAAAACTAGTTTCAGAAATTTCAATAAATGCGTTTTTGATATGTGTGTCTGAGCACGCCAAGCCTCTTATACTTGTCTTGGCATTTTCCAGTGCAATTGCAACAATTTCCTTGGAAAGAATATTACACTTAATATTGAAGTCAATAATGAGCTTAAAATATATGTCCTCAGCTTGGTATTGAACCTTTTTTTGTGATTCTGGTAGATGGCTCACTGGTTTTGCAGTACTCTTGCCTTCAACTTTCTGTTTCTATAATATTTGAGACGGAAAATGTTTCATTAAAATGTTTAGAACTCTTGTTTAGAACCTATACCTCGAGGTAAACAAGGATCCTTGTTTAACTTGTTCACAAGTGATGTGGATAATACAGGGTGTCTAAAAAGTCTGGGCCCTTTGAAATATCCGTGAAACGGTACACTCGGAGTGTAATTACCAGGATAACAAAAATAATATCGCACATGACCTTTGACGTCACCTTAAAGGTTATTCAAAAATCTAACATTTGAACAGTTGTAGTTAGGGCCATAGTTCCAATTTGGAACTTCAATAGGAACATAAAATTAGTCTAATGAAGGATATTTCATACTTTTTGAGGAAGACTGTTAATTTAAGTATTTTGATTTGTTTGTAGCCTATGCATGCCTATAATCGGATCTTTTGGGGCAGCTTCACTGCATGGCATGTGTTCCTTGTAAAGTTCCAAATTAGAACGATAGCCCTAACTACAACGGTTCAAAAGTTAGATTTCGGATAACCTTGAAGGTACCATCAAAGGTCATCTGCAATATTATTTTTGTTATCCTCACATAAGCCACCGTTTCACGGATATTTCAAGGGGCCCTGACTATTTGCACACCCTGTATAGTGTATCATACACTCTTAATAGTATGATAATATCAATGTAGAAGACAATTTTTAATAACAGTACATAAGTGTATCCTGCGCACCTTTGATTTCGGTTCCATTTGCCAAGAGATGTAATGTGCGCATCACTTTGGGCAGGAAATCTGAGTGACAAAAGTTTCTGTAATGTATTAACTATAAAATGTGGCAAAACTTTACTTAATTTACGGGTTAAGATATTCAATAAAACTTACTAGTATGTGCTGTGAGCGCATAGTGGTCCTTGAGGTCTGGGAAGGGTTGTATAGTTTTGGCTTGGTTTGGCTGCAAATAACTTTGCCGAAACACAAACATGGCCGACAGTTAGAACTACGTATTAACGGCGCTCCAGGTAAATGAGGTGTCTGCCCACCCCCCCCTTCTGCCCCCCTTTCCCCCTCCCCCGTTTTCCCCATAGAGGTTTTTTCCCATCGGGGCGCCCCTGGTGGGCCCTGTTTGCAACGCATGGGTGTTGCCTATGTTCGAAAATCCATATTTAAAAACCTGAAAATGATACAAATTTGAAATAAATTGCATATGATGCGAACAGAAACACTGTTTAATTCAAGCCTAAGTGTAATACGGAATTCAAATTCAAAAGTTGGTAAAAAAAATCGCAATTTTAAAAATTTGTCTCAATTGGGAAACTGTGGAACTAAAAGTTATTGAGCTGCATCCATGAAATTTGAACACAATTTTCAGAGATGTGTTGGCTTTCGATTGTGATTTTGTTTTTAAGATATATTTGGTTTAACTTGTTGAAAATAATAAATTTGGCAATTACACGGAAAACAGGTAACAAAAATTAGGATAACCGGATTAGCACATTACTTTTTTGAAAAATGATTGCAACTAACTTTTTGACTGCGCCTCGTGCTATTGTTTGAGCGCGACCCTCCATCATGACAACTGCAGGTGCATGACAGAGAAGCATACCTTACCCCTTTCACCGCGTTATGCAGCCGTGGATATTGGGGTTCTTGTGCCTATCTAAAGTGATTGTCTAAAGTGTTATCCTACCCAATACTATCACTTTAGACAGGTTTTACTGTATTATTTCAAGATTCATATTCAGGATTTCAAAACCCTTGAAAATTTCACCAGATATAAAAGGTCACGTGCCCATTCGCCCATTCGCTGTGTGCTGCTGGAAAGACGGTTGACTAACAGCGCTCCAACTGCACACCTAAACTATGGGACTGGTCTATTCATTTATGTAAGCGGGAAGCTGCATTACAGATGTAAAGGGTGTTCACGTTAGTCACCATGCAAAGTTAGTGCACCTTGCCCCCCTCTATATACACTATTAGACAAAAGTTTGGAAATTTCCTCATCTGATATGTGTTGGTGGGATTTGAAGATGGAAAACTAA
>JAQFZQ010001528.1:0-18946 GCA_034696005.1 Glomeris marginata | reverse complement strand
AGCATGCAAGATTGGGCGGGGTGCAAGCTGGACATTGTGTGACGTCACAACTACTGTTGCTATTGGTTACATCACATCATCACATTCCTACAGGAAAGTGTGTTCATGAAAATGGCCTCATTGTTATAATAAATTACACACAAAATTTGGTGATTCCTTCCTGACCTTTATCATTGCATGTATACTACATCCAAGTCAAACATTGTATATCAACGAGATAGGGATTGAAACTAATGTATAGGCAAGGTGTTGACATTAGTTTTATTTCCCATCTTTTGCCGCCCGTTGATGTAATCTTGGACGTGGTTTTAGTATAGCTAATGCAAAATTGATATTTACAAGTGGTATCGATAATTCAGAGCAATGACAATTCTGAATCAATTTATAGTCAATCTATCGAGTCTTTTTGCCATTTGTAACTACTACAGACTGAGTGTCTTTTGATGCAGAGAAAGTAGTATTACTGGAAAAATGTTTTTTGTTAGAGTTTTGCATCTTGATGTCGTCCAATGGCGACTGACCCACGAAGGCACTTGGTGTCCTAAAAGAACCTCCTAGTTTATCCCATAGAGTGAAAAATTGGCCATAGTTGCAAGTGTAGTAGAGGTGGTGGTCGGTATGATGGGCAGCTCCATTGACCACAGGCTTAAAAATGTTCGGTACCCTGAAGTCTGCGTCATGGATGGACACTGTCCATACGTTGACAAAGACAAACAGTCCAAGGTAGACGTACTTGTGAATAGGGAAAATGAAAACGTAGATGTGATATGGGATGGATTGGAGGAATCCATCTACAGGGTGAAACGCATGACTGGCAAATGGTGTTGGAACTTTCCAAGTGTGGTGTTCCTTGTGTAGTGGTGCGTACAAAAGGCGACTGTGTAGACCTCTGTGGATCCAGTAGATACACATGTCTGTGAAGAAGATGAATGCCACAACACTGCCTATTATAGCAAACCATCCTGAAACAGAAAATAAACTTGTTTTTCTGGTTTGTTCCATGTAGATAGTACCAGAATGACAATTGTTCTATAGGCAAAATATCAAAACATGACTTTGCAATCAGGTGTAGATTTTGACATTGTACATATAATTTGGCAAAGTTTCAACTTGATGCTGTTTGGAAACATTTCAAACTAACTAGAAAACATGTTTTTCAAAGCAGCATATTATTCTTATATTAAAACGAACCGAAAATTGCTACTTATAATTCATAATAAGAGCAAGTTTATTGCCTTGAAGTTATTAATTTATAAATCAATTAAATTGATTGCTTGCAGGTTTTTATACTTAATTTTAGTTATTGCAGCGCCACCTGGCTCCCGCATTATCCAAACACATACATAGTATCGATAGCACATATTGGATTGGATTTATAAGGTTTCAAAACTAATTGTTTGACATTTGACCTGCACTTTATTTACTGTTGTAGACATAGCAACGCAATAAATACTCATGACCATGAATTTCATGGCCACCATGAATACTTAAAATCCTCGTAGATATAGTTATGGATATTAAGCCTTGGTTTAATTATATTAAAGAAAATGTGAATTACCATAATTGATATCGTGCACATTGTCATATAGTTTGCTGTAACCTTGGACTTCCAAAAGGAAAAGCAAAGATGATAAGATACTCATAATTGGTACCGATTTCACTGTGCACATTATTTCGCGTTTCACTTGATTCTGTGAAAGTACAAAACAATTAAATCGTTAGCTATTATTTTGTTTGCCAACATTTATTTTACCTTAAGGAAAAGTCGATGTTTCTTGAGGTTATGATCAAAGACGAAGAAATAGCTAGATCCGGCCATAGTAAAATACAAAGCATACCCTCCCAAAATGGCGATTATGTTTAAGGAGAATAATTGACGAAAAATATTATCTTCAGGCCACCATGTAGGGTAAACATATGGAGTGAAAAAATACACATCAGATGCTCCTAAAACTACATCCATTTCAACGCACCAAAGCCATATGTAACTTAAATGTAATCTTGCTTTGATTTAATCAAACAGATAGAAAAGTATCGCCCTCTGTTGGCTGCAGTTGTAAGGCAATAACTGAAATTTAAACTTGGTATTGTGCCAAAAAACTTTCGGAATTTTTTCAAATTAAATAAATAATTATAACCCTCCACTCTTGTAACTCTAACATTAGAATTTTCTAAAAATTAATATCCCAACAAAATATTAGCATGCAAGTCTGAACATATGTTCCCTAATCTACACTTTGCTGCAATGATTTTATATATCCATATGTCATATAATTTGAATTTTAACTACTATGTAAAATGTGATACTGTTCAGGATTCATATGGAGTGGAAAGGGATAGGTGAGATGTTGCTTATCAATGTATGTCCGGAAATTATTTGTTACCGGTCTACTACCTACAGACCAACCATCCATAATAACTATTGTTATCGCAGTACTTCATTTAATCTGTTGGTAAACACATGCAAGATCAATGGCCACAGTGCGAGTGCGGAGTAAGCAGTAGGCTACCCAGTAATACTTTGGTAGCCTACCAACAGGGGCACAATGTGCAGTTAAAGGTGAACTGACAGGGCAGCAATTAGTGGACTATGACCAACCCTGCCATTGGGTAAATTGGTCATTTTGCCAATTATTCTGTCGAAGATTGGCCAAAATGGTCAGTGTCAAAGTTCACTCCTTGGTTCACTTTACTGCCCTGCCAGATCACCTTTAATTCATCAGCCCATAGACTGGTACCGGAGCATTTCCGGAAAGCAGTATCTCACCTACTCTTACCCATTTCCACACCATATGAATCCTGAGCAGTATCACATTTACACCGTGTATAATTTAACTGCTTTACTATTGTGGGGGTTATATATTCATTTATTGTTCTTGATATATGTATGTATTAGCATAGCACATATTAGGGTATAAATATGTTGAAATTCACAAAATTAACATTAAATAAGTACTGTTTATTTGTTTATAATATTATTATATTTACTGCAGCGTAATGGCCAACAATTATGTCGCGTAACGAATGTCAATTGAATTTGTAATAATAATTTTATTTTCTATAAAATCTACATGGTGCCTTACTGGTAGCATTGCTGGTAGTGAGTGCGTTGGTAGTGCTTTACGAAATCGCCGTATGATGGCGTTGCTGGCGCAAACAGTATCTAAAACAGTACGTCCAAGAACCACAACGAAATCATCTGCTGCCAAACATTGACAGTATTTGGGTGTTCTAAATGGATGCAAATAATGCTGCCCGGAGTTGCAACTTGTAAGAGCCTTTATTATCAATGTATTTGTCTTCTGCTTTCATTCATATTCGTTTGCCATGCGTACGTAATTGAAGATTTTATGAATGCGTTTTGGTGACAGTTGCAACAAACTACGCGCCTCTTACACATGTCCGCGCTGTAACATTGTGTATTGCTGTTTGGACTGCTATCGACATCCTAATCATTCACAATGTTCGGAAGAATTCTACAAAAGTTGGGTTTGTGACGCGTTGCGTCAAGAGAGAAAAGTTAGGTTTGTGAGCAACTTTCTTGCGTCGCAGTGAATTTCGCGCAATATTGCACGTATTGGTAGTATACGAATTCTTGCGCGGATCGGTTGTTGCGCGCAAGACAGTTGCGCGAGAATTGAAAAGTTCACTTCCTATAGCACTGTACAGCAGAAACAAGTTTTGGAGATGATCAAGAGAGTAAATGATGATAACACGGAGGTTGACTATCAGGATTCAGATGAAGACAGTGGTATTAATCTATATTATATGAAGTTTGAGGGTTTTATACCAATACACAGTCCGTCTTAAATTTGCAAAATACAGAGTCAGAAATAGGAACATTGCAAGAAAGATTGCATGGTCTTGATTTAGAAGAATTTGATTGTAACAAAGTGTGGGAAAGATTGACAGATGAAGAAAAGGAAGAGTTTCAGAGCCAGTTGAAGGCTGGAGATTTGGCTACATTGGTTCCTACTTGGAAACCGTGGTGGACGGAGAAAGTTAGATTTTGTATATTTGCTTATATATGCAATTTAAAAAATCTATACCATTGGTATAATTGCAGGAGAAGGTTACATTGATATCAGAAGTTGACACAGAATCTACAGTTCCTGATTATATTGCAAATTGTCCCTCGGTGCCCAACGCAATCCCACGTCTGTCCGAGTTGCTCGTACGTTTAAACATTGTACTGAATTTGTGATTGAGAAATGACAAAATGGATTGTTATTTACAAGAGTGGTTTTTACACTTTATACAAGAAACACTGTAGCCCATCTCCTTTGGTAAAATTTAACTTGGTCAATGTTCTATACGCGTACGCTTATGTGGCCAAGCTTCAAAATGGTGATCATCATGTGTTCCCTCTTGATGCAGCCCATGTAAGATTATACATTTTTATAAAATACAATAGTATGGCAATAGTAGGTTCATGTGTGAAAAATTCTGCAGGGAATTGTGTGTTTGTCAGAAGTTCTTGGAAACAAACGGAATTTTAGCAGCGTTGGTGATGCGATTTATTCTGCCATTCGCCAAATTGAAGAGGTATTCCTCAGATAGAGATGGCTAAGTCTTGTTAGTTTATACTCTAACATTTATTTATATTTAGAATCGTTGGCTACAGTGTTCCCCAACATTTGCTAGAGATATTATTTGGGAAGTGCAGTCAATTATTGAAGGTCCATGCAGTAATGATGCATACCGTTATACATTAGCAGCATTAAGCGACACTCAAAAGATTTTTAGTGAAGCAAGAAAGCAGCTGAAGAAAAGTAAGTTTAGCTGTGTTGCAACAATATTGTAATACTGAAAATTTGACCATCTAAAATTCTGCAACAGGTGATTCAAATGGGTCGAGCGCAGCCAGAGTTGAGAAGGAAATGTTGCAACAAAAGAAATTGTACTTGAATATTGAGAAGAAACTGCAATTCATGTTAATATGGATTCAAGAAAACTGTGCTGTATTGCCATCATTGTTTGCATCTATTGAAGTGTTGCGCTTTGAGGAGGCCACTGTTCAACTTTCAAGTGAAAAAAGTTCATTATTGATGGATGCAACAAGTAATAAAAATACCAGCATTTAATTCCAACACAAAGTAGTTTAACGTTTTGTGTACAATATTGTATGTATAAGCGTTTTAACAATAAAATGGACGTAAACAGAAAATCCCATCCACTGCAGCACCATTGAATCGTTTCTTAACCAATAACAGTTGTCTTATTCAAAAACACGTTGGCGTCAATCCGATAAAAAACCAGAAATATAATTAAAAAAACTGCACATGTAAATTTACAGTGCTACAAAGCAGCTAGACCCAATCAACATGAGCAAATTTGAGTAATCCTCAAAACTGATTCTGTAACTTTCAAAACTACACATCATTTCTGGACCGCGCAGTGTCTTGTAGATCAATCATCCAATTGAACTTGTAATCAGAGTGCAGGAATATTCAATTGCATGATCAATATGCTTATATGCTAATTGTCGAACTTTCAAAAAGCACAATATACATACAAAAGTGTACGGAATCGATGAACAAACTGGAACCACTGCTCCCATAACAAAAAGCGTGATCATCAAAATTGAGTATATATAAGTAACAACGTTTGTACACAAACCATCACATGGTTCAGATCTCTGCACGTTCATGGGCTTGAGGTCGATACTGTATACGAGCATACTCTGTCGGTGAATCTTTACGAGTGACACGAGTATGGACAACAGGACTGGGATGTTTAGCTATGTCCAGGTCGGCGTAAACTACCTCTCGAGTGCCGTTGTGCCTGTTGTTACTGCCATTATTTGACTCGGACTGTGTGTTAAAAACAATAACGGTGTTACTCCTGGCTATTTATCTGTTTCACAAATCACAAGATTTTCATGACTAACCACACTGACCATCATGCTGTCATATTCGGAGATGTCTTCCAGCTGGTTCTTGCGTGATTTGGTTGGAATGGTATAGAGTGCATCTGGAGGAATGGCTCCTAAT
The DNA here is from genome assembly GCA_034696005.1 of Glomeris marginata. Lineage (NCBI taxonomy): Eukaryota > Metazoa > Arthropoda > Diplopoda > Glomerida > Glomeridae > Glomeris > Glomeris marginata. Next base: position 12,953 of record JAQFZQ010001528.1, on the reverse strand, counting down.
CCTGATTCAGTGCCATTTGTTTCAACATCATCCTTGTGTGCAGAGCTCGAACTATGTAAAATAGAACAGTTCTTTATATGATTTGCTGAAGGAGCAATTGTCACCACACAAGTTGGTAATGAAAGGATTCTGGAAGTAGTACTAACCTTCCTACATCCATAACAGGGGCGATTTTTTCTGAAAGTAAACAGACATAATTTACATTTAATTCAATGTAAATTGCAGTTATGCTGCAGTTGTATACTCACTTTTGAAGCAGCACCATCCAGATTTGAAAGCATAAAGGAACAGAAGTACAATAAGTACGAGGAAGACGAGTCCAAAAATTATAATAGTGATCACAGAAGCCATGGAAATTGGTTCTAAAACCACAAAGGAATAATTATAATTAATGGAAGGAGGATTCATTGTAATCGCTAAAGTCTATATATAGTCACCTTCAACTTTTAATGAAACTGGAATGATATATTCTCCTCTTGCATTCTTTGCACGGAATGTGTATAAACTTGCATCCATTAAGTCGGACTTTTGAACTATTAAAACAGCTGAGTAACAGCTTTGTATGCTATCTAACTAATAGGAGCAAATAGGCATTATCAGTTTAGCAGTTGAAATACACGTTTGTTTCATTTTTAATATACCTCTACAAGGGGTTTGGCAACATATTTCCCTGCTGAACCTTCTCCAACTTGTAGCTTTAAATTCGCACATTCCCATTCCATGAAAGTAGGAGCTGGATTAGCACAGAATTCAACAGCTAACTTCGCATCTTCACCCTTTTCTACTGTTCTTTTTTGCTCTCCGGCTCCAAAGTTTTTGGTGAATTGCTGAGGCGGACCTGTTGACGGAAACAAATGTCAAGAAGTGAAGTCCAGTTAGTGCAATACTTTGAAACAATGGGAACTTGTGTAATATTACACACACCTTCAACATGAATTGTGATTTCCTCAGATTGCTGCCGCCGCTCAACCGTATTGATCACGTTCCTTACGATGCAAACATATTTGCCTTGGTTTTCATACGTGACATTTGCGATTTCTAAATCTGGATGCTCTCCAGCTAACACAGCCAAGTCAGGGTTTCCTGTCAAACTGTGAAGCCACTGGAACTTTGGTGGGGGATTTCCTTCCGCGGAACACGTCATCTTCGAGACATCGGACACGTTGGCCGAGATCCTTAAAGGAAAAATACGTAGTATCCTTGCAGGATCTATAAAGTAACAACATTTTAGTTGACATATTTACTGGCATCGTCTATATAATGAGGCCTAATTACATTTGACATCTATAATGACATCACGCGTTACGTTAACACCAAGGTAATTCTTTGCCTCGCATCGATACGAGCCGTTGTTTTCTCGAAGCACTGGAGAAAATTGTAGTTGGTCGACAAGCTTGAAGTCCCTGCCATTCTTTTTCCATAAGACCTCGGCTGGAGGATTGGCATCAGTAACGCACATCAAAGTGACGCCATCTTTCTTGTCTTCCAAATCTGCTCGAGGTTCTCCGTGAACTGTTGCGGAAGGTGGATCTGAACATGTAAAACTGAAGGTATATTTGACGAAAGTAACAACATTGTCAATTGCATTTGCCATCAGGTGAAGCGAGTCTTATTGGAATAAGAATATCTAAGAAGAATATGGAAGAATATCAAACTTATGAAAGGCCTAAAGTACCGGCGATGTTTTAAGATTCGGACACCCATTGTAGACAATGCCAACAATGCTCACAGTGAATGTTGAGATTGACTGCTATCTCCTTGGAGCTCTTGTTGAAGGAACCGTGAAATGCAAGGCACCTCAGAAACTTTCCACGGTCCACTTTACTGAATTGCCGCTCCAACACACTGACTGACGACCAGGTTTTGTTCTTTCTGACAATGTCCACTTCGGTGACGTTAGTCTGGTCAGCTTTCACCTCATCGTTGCCCACGTACCACTTGAGCACAGCTGGCGGGTTGCCGTACCGAGAAGTGCATTTGACCATTGTGGGCCTGTTGGCAGGAACGGTTAAGTTTGCTCCTGGTGGTATGGGCTTGTTGTTGTAATCTATCACTGGTTCCGTGGGAGCCACTGTGAAATTTCAAACAAAATTGGAAAATGCTTGCCACTACTAGCAATAGTAATTATCATGATTGATATACCTCTAACAACGAGTTTAGCTGGAGTAGATGTCAACTCGTCTCTTTCCTGCCACGAAGATGCGGTGACCTGGCATTTCCACGTTGCATCATCATATGCGATGCTTGCATTGATGATCTGCAGGCTGCAGTCTCCTTCATCTTGTGATCCATGCCATTTGTATTTTTCAACGAATATCGCCTGTTGCTGGTCATCTCGTTGCCACGAGCACTGGCCCTGCTTATGGAGTACCTTGCACTCCAAGATCACGGTGTCCTGAGGGTTCACCTCGGTGTACTGTGGTTGCTTCGAGAACTGTTGCCTTGCTAGGGCAAACCCTGTCCCATGAAAATAACCAAATATTTGAAGACCTAATCAGGTGGATTCCTATTTTTAGCAAAACTTTTGAACTCCTCTTGTAAAATACACAGATTACATCCCCCTTGATGTTTAACATGTAATTGCCCACATATAAGTGCTCCCCTTATATGAGGTGATACAATTACACATAGCATTCTGGCAATTGTAATACTTTAATTTGATAGTAAATCAAATGACAGCCAATTTTAAGGCTTGACCTTCGTTTATGAAATCTGATGCTACTTTTATATTGTTATAATTTATTTCCTGCGTAAACATGGTTTTCCTGCTTCCTTGAGGATATTTAACTTTCCAATTTGGATATCCCATAAAATCCAAAAGTCATTTTAAAACGATAGATGCACATTATTGTGATTTTCGCAATAATAAATCATTTTTTTTTGGGACAATGTGTCATTCTCTTGTTATTAGTGCCTTTCTACTTTTCTCACAAATTTTGTATGGTCATCTTATTTTTCGGTGCACAAAACCAAGCATACCTCAATGACATGTAACAACATATTTCTTTGGGACAATTAAATAAACGTTCAGTCAAAGCAAGACCAAGAGTTTTTCGGTCATTCAGTGTAACGGTTTTACTTCCTGGGTTTTCTTGATTCTTGCATGCAATGTCATGGTAAGAAATGCTCAATGGGAGGTCAAATCACACCCATCTTTTGTATTTTTGACTTGTATTTGAGCAGATTTTTATTATTGCTTTATTTTGAGAAGAAACGGAGTTGACGGACCATTTAGTTTCTATGATCAGGTCGAGTTTGCTCACCCAAGCCATGGGATATTTTAAAAGACTGAAATTCGCTGTTCCGAATTATAATCCAAATGATTACTCGTGGGAAACTTCCTGAGCAAAATGTCAAATAGTGGGCAAAATATTTCCGCGGGAAAAATCTCATTTCTCTTCCTTTGATGTACAAATGTATTGTAACACTTGTGTTATGGGTTTCCGAGCTCGATGACCTGCTATATACATTCTGTTGACACAACCGTATAAAACTTTGCTTGTTGATTACATAAAGTAATTTATTTACGCAGTTGTTATAGTACTTTGCTTTGTACACATTCGGATTTAGCAATACTTTCCGAAACCCGGATATTTGCTTCTTTTTTTCTCATTGCATAAAATCAAGAGTGGATGATAACAGTAATCTACTCCTTGAATTGATTGGATACACAGTGCATTTTATAGGTAAAGATGCTGTGGATTTAAACGTAGTTTTCAGTGCGACATCTGGTGTTGGAAGGGGGCAACTTGGTGGAAAAGTTATTTTTGGGGTTGTATTTAAGTAGAATATAGTAAAATGATAATTGTAATGTTTAACAGTTGGGGATGGCAACTTGATACTCTGTGGGATTTATGAAAAGTTATTTAAAGCATTCAAAAATGCAAATTAAAGGTTACTCCCACGAAGGGTTGGTTTTTATTTTTGATAGAACTGCGTAAATCGCCAAACAAATGATATATTTTTTCCCAAATAAGTAAATAACAATGAACTCATGTTAAGCTAAGCGTGGCAGGTTGGTTGGGTGTGTCCAAAATTTGTCATTGAGGCATTTCCTGGCAAACAAGCCAACCTATTCACCATTTCCCTTCTGAAATATATTATGCTTCATTGGCAAATCAATATTTATAGTTCCGAATAAAATAATCTGAACACACATGGTTATAAACGATTATTGCCTTCCTTTCTTTTCGGTATCCCCCTGCTGTGCGGTTGTCTCTTCTTTTTTATTTAAATTTCGCGCAACTTTAATAACGACCCGCCCGCTACCGCAACCGCTCCAAAAAAGTAGCGGTTACGCATAAATAATATAATAAAACAAATTTCTGAAATAATTTATTATTTTTTTATTTTTATTTTACAATGTATTTGGCTATCTTATTTATTATTACACCGAGCACCGAGCCACGTATAACGGAAAATGAATAAATAGAGTAGATTTATTACCAAGCTGCCAAAGAAAGCAGACGAAAATCGCTCTCATCCCGTCAAAAATGGCCGCAAGAAACGCTGATTGGTGTCCGGTGGTTTGAACTGGACGTTTAACATGCTCATATGACGATTATTTAAAGAGATAAACAGCATCCATCTGTTGCGATGAGATTGAGGCACAGCGGTGAGCAAACCGACGCTAGCTGTCAAACATGAAAAGTTCAAGCGCTCTCAAATTAACGCCTACTGGTATTTTAAGCCAATCGGCGTGCGTGTTGAATGTAGGCGGGGCGCATAACTTCGATGCTCCGCCTTGTCACTCAGCCCAAATATGGTCAAAGATTTGTCGTCATGGTTGCTGTTGTCGATCAGTAGTGCATCTGTCGACAAAAATGTAGCACGATGAATCTGAGTTGCTTCTCGGAAAATGTTGCATATTTATCGGAAGTTATAACCGGAAGTGTATTAATAACCACTCTTCGTTGGAAGCTAGAATATATTAAATAAGCTATTAATTTGTTAAGGAAAATTTATGATATGGAACCAATTAAAATGGCACCGTCCAAGATGGAACAATGGGGGCGTTTTACGTGATGGTAATAATAGGACTACGATTTTTTTTAAAGATATTTTTTCCTTATGTGACCAGTCGGTATGTACCGGTACAAAAATTCGCTACCGGTACATTGACCGTGATTTCCCATACATTTCATACCGTAGATAAATACCGGATAAATACCGCCCACCAGTGGCGTATCAATGCGTTGATTCGGCGATTTTCAAGTATGCTTATTGCTGATTGGTTGCTTTCAGGATATGGGCGTGGTTATACCGGGACTTTAGCCGCATTTATGTAAAGAACGGCAAGATGGCGGCATGGGCGCCGCGCTGAAACACCACGTTGCGCCGGTCGGATTGCAACTACTTTGAAGCGGGAAAATCATCGTTTATTGCCAATAATTTGGTTGAGCGAAAATGGGTAACGTTTTAGCAGCCACCCCGCTCACCCTGGCTCCATCTCCTCCTCCACCAACCGAATTTGAAACGAAGAAATTTGTGGAACAAGTGGCGGAATTGTCAACTGCAAATCCGGGAACTATGGAAGATTTGCACAAAAAATGCAAAGGTAATGTGCTTTGCGTATGTCCGAACGAAACGATAATATTGCAATTTTTTACTTAGGCCAGTTCTGTGAATAATTTTTTCTCAGAATTAATGAGCAAATAACCACGTGGGCTTTAATTTAGGTCTTACAACACAGTGTTTTAATTCCCAGTACGTGTTCTGTTATTTCAGATATTTTTCCTGCAAATTTTGAAGGAGCCAAACTGATGGTTAACAAAGGACTGAGTAACCATTTTCAAATCAGTCATACTATCAACATGAGTTCGTTCACAACATCAGGATATCGCTTTGGAGCCACATTTGTTGGTAATAAGCAGATTAGCCCGTCTGAGGTACAACAGACCCATATATTACATCATAAGTATATTGTGCAAAAATTAATATAATTGTGTGTTATAATTCCAGGCTTTTCCTGTACTTATTGGGGATATTGATCCAGGTGGAAATTTAAATGCAAACATTATTCACCAATTTAATGAAGCTGTAAGATGCAAATTCGCTGCTCAGGTAATTAATTATACATATGACTATGGTGAATGTAGTTCTGCTACTTTCCAGCTTATTCTTACATATATGCTGCAATGTAATTTTCAGATACAAAACTCCAAGTTTCTAGCTGCTCAACTGACAACCGACTATCGTGGCAATGATTACACAGCATCACTAACTGTTGGCAATCCTGATATAATCAATGAATCTGGTGTAATGGTCGGTCATTACTTGCAAAATGTCACACCCAAGCTGGCTTTAGGAGCTGAACTTGCTTATCAGTATGGCCAACAGGTCCCTGGAGGAGAAATAGCAATCCTGTCTCTTGCTGGAAGATTTACTGGTAATTATGATTGTTTTTCGTTTTTATCACATGGCAATGTGACTTTGAAGAGCAATGCTAAATAAAAAAGTTATTATTTGCAGGGAATAACTTTGTTGCTAGTGGCACATTGGGAGGTGCAGGCATTCACATGTGTTATTATCACAAAGCCAGTGAACAAATGCAGCTTGGGGTTGAGTTGGAAACTAATTTCAGGTTGCAGGAAAGTGTAGCTTCCATTGGCTATCACATCGATCTCCCGAAAGCAAACTTAATGTTTAAAGGTATTTTTGCCACTTTGAACCGAGAAACATTTTTGCGACACACGAGTCAAACCAAGGAGTTCAAACTCTTGTTTTCATTAGGAATGGTGGACAGCAATTGGACAGTGGGTGCCACACTGGAGAAGAAACTTCAACCATTGCCGTTTACATTTGCAATCAGCGGCCTCATAAATCATGCGAAAAATCAAAGTCGGTTCGGAATAGGATTAATAATTGGATAATTGAAGAATGTCAAGTGTTTCTGCTGCACACGAGTCTTACCCGTGACTTGTCTAGTTAAATCTAGCTGAAATTGACACGTCCTAAGGCAGAATAAATGAGTAGAACTTTTGTATATGTATATAAAAATGAAATTAACATTCAATCTAGTATATGGTCTTGATTGCAGTAATGTAGTGGATTTCATAATGATTAGGCTAATCGTGCTTGTCTTGGCATAGTTATATCTAGATGCTTTGCTCTTTACCAAGTGAACAATAAAATATTTTTTACAATTTTGCTGCAAATTTCGAGAAGTAAATTAGATAATGTTGGCAGTCTTCCAAGTATAAACAGTGTACTTGAAACATAAATTTTTTGAATAAGGTTGTGTAGATGGATTGCAGTGTCATCAAAATTAATTTTTATTTGGGGAATGTGTTTTCCTAATTATATCATCATCATCACGAATATTGTGGTTACAAGTGTTTTGATCACTGGGTTGGAGGCAGTTTACTTAGTACATCTCAATAACGCTAGATGGCGCCACTGGAACCAGCGCGGCACCAATGAGCGGAGATCCGATCCGCACCTGTTTTGTTTGATCCGCAATCCGCTTCACTAGCCAAGTGAAGATGGCGGCCGTAATGTCGGCGTTTTCTCGGAATGCTTTTTCTTTGACGAAAGTTTGCAGGGTTCTACTGCTGCCTCAAGGAGGATCACTCTACTTTTGCGAGTACGTTGACTTCATGATCTATACAATAACTACATTTTATGTTATATTAAATCTGGGTTTAATTACAGACGTGGTGCGAAGAAATGGATGCCCGATGCGAAATATATGGAGCAGTTTATGGCTCCTGTCTTGTATCCTGATGAAGTAACTTCCAAATGGGCAATGCTTCCTTGGAATTGTACGTGCAAAGATGCTAGACGTTATTTAATGCATGTTATGTGTGCCCACCATTTTAATATTAACCTACTTAGGAAACTGCCCCAGCGCTATTTTTAAATTGTCATTTAATTCGGATTCCAAAGGGATTTTAATTTGAGGAATTAAAGCAATAGTGTTTACATTTTTGCATTGTCATAAAATTCCGTTTTAACTTGCAGCAAAAGTTGTTCCAGTCGAGAAGAAAGTGAGGAATATGGTTTTGAATTTTGGACCTCAGCATCCAGCCGCACATGGTGTTCTGCGTTTGGTATTGGAACTTGATGGAGAGGTATATGTTATGTATAGCTCATAACATTCAAGAAATTAAACATTTCACTAAACATATTCGTTGACATCTTTCAGACCGTGATGAGAGCTGACCCTCATATTGGTTTGTTGCACCGCGGCACCGAAAAGCTGATAGAGTACAAGACATACATGCAAGCACTGCCGTATTTTGACCGTCTTGACTATGTGTCCATGATGTGTAATGAACAGTGTTTCTCACTCGCCATCGAGAAACTTCTTAACATTGACATCCCTATCAGAGCGAAATACATCCGCAGTATGTTGGTTACGTAAAAGATTTCACGTGAAGCAATATTTGCGCAAAATATGATCTGTTAATTTTGTTACAATGCAGATATTGTTCTCGTGAGATTATACTGTTATTTTATCTTGATGGACAAACTAATAATATTGATTTTTGTAGCACTGTTTGCTGAGCTAACACGAATACTTAACCACCTTATGCAAATTGGCACTCATGCTTTGGACATTGGGGCACTGACACCCTTTTTCTGGCTCTTTGAGGAAAGAGAAAAGGTTTGTGTTGCCATTCGTTCCATGCATTTCTAGTGATTATATCCACTGGGCACTCTTCTAATAACGTTGCACTTCAATGCTGAAATAGATGATGGAGTTTTACGAAAGAGTTTCAGGAGCACGTATGCATGCTGCTTATATCAGACCTGGAGGAGTGTCTCAAGTTTGCATTAAAAAATTCCCAGTTTGATTTAATCTGGCTGTGTATATTACGCTATAACATGAAAGGATAATGTTTTGTAGGACTTGCCTCTTGGCTTAATGGACGACATCTACGAATTTATCGAAAAGTTTGGGGAGCGCTTGGACGAAGTTGAAGATGTGCTTACGGAGAACCGCATTTGGAAGCAGAGGACAATCGACATTGGTATAGTTTCGTCTGAAGATGCCCTCAATTATGGTTTCAGGTGCATTGCAGTTGCTGCCTGCCATAAATTAATTTGCAACTATAATATTAATAAAATTAACTGTATTATGACAGTGGTGTGATGCTTCGTGGTTCTGGAATTAAATGGGATCTCCGAAAATCTCAGCCGTATGATGCGTATGACAAAGTGGACTTTGAAGTGCCGTATGGAATAAAAGGAGATTGTTACGATAGGTTATTTATTTTACGTGATGATGCAAATAGCAGGGTGGAAGTATCTGTACCACTTAATCATTTATTACTCCAGGTATTTGGTACGCTTGGAAGAAATGCGACAGTCTTTGAGGATAATCCACCAATGTTTGAATCAAATGCCCGCTGGGGAAATTAGAGTAGATGACCATAAGGTTGTACCACCACGGCGAGCTGAAATGAAGGTAACAGTTTCATATATATTTCAGTTCAGAACTTGGATAAACATTTGTACTAACTGTGGTTGTGTTACTGTTTTGTAGGAATCAATGGAAGCACTTATACATCACTTTAAGTTGTTCACGGAAGGGTTTGCGGTTCCACCTGGTGCCACTTACACAGCAATAGAAGCTCCAAAAGTATGTTTGAATATTTGAGCTGAAATGTTTTAAATGTATGCAATGATATTTTAATATATTTAAGTGAAATACCTCATTTACTTATTCTAACAGGGTGAATTTGGAGTTTATCTCGTGTCCGATGGAAGCAGCCGGCCGTACCGATGTAAAATCAAAGCGCCTGGTTTTGCTCACTTGGCAAGTGAAACTTCATCTGTCCAAATTTATTACAATATTAATTTAGAAAGAAAAATATTGTTAATGCTCAATGTTATAAATTTGTATATTTTAGGCTGCGTTGGAAAAAGTTGGAAAGAACCATATGCTGGCGGACATTGTAGCTATAATAGGTAAAAATCTTTTAATTATTTAGCTAGATTTAATAAATTTATTTCAGGAAATTACGATTTGGTTTTGTTGTCTTTTTTAGGTACTATGGATGTTGTATTTGGAGAAATAGATCGTTGAGTTTTCCCTTAAAAATAATAATAATTGCCAGGCTAAAAAAATATTATGTTACAAGTGTTTCTGTAGAAATGGCAAATGTAAATTATGTATTTAATAAACCTGTGGCTAGTGAACGACAAGGTGCAAAGGTTAAAGCTATAAATAAACCAAACTTCAAACCGGATAATTGCGAAATGGTGAATGACGTCAGCGTTGCATAATTTAATTTTCAGCAATACTATTGGGTTCTTTGTCTACTTTGTCTCATTTCGTACCAGGACTCAACTGGGAGGTGTTGGACAAATTTCGGCTGCAGATGCAGATGGAGATTAAAAGGTAGGTGTCCTTATAATATTCTCATTAGTTATATAACACCGAGTTAAGAACAAATGAATGAACAATTTTCCGATTAGATTACATGAATATTGCTAGATTTTATTATATGTAATATATGTGACCACGTGCTGAATCCAGTGTTTCGACACGAAATATACTAAGTGGATTGTCCTTCATTAATTATTTAACGTTTAAAAGTGGCTTGATAATGAATGGAAAACTGACCGCAGTGGGTATTGAATGTAGTCTCATGTGATTTGGAAACCAAGCAATAATTGAGTAATTCAGATGGAATTGTTTTATGAGGTATGAATAATGAATAATGCTCGTAATTGAAGTCAATGCAGGGACTAACACGAGCAGATACATGCTAACATTGCGCTGAAAGTTTAATATGCGATTTTTAAGTTGAATGGTTGATGCATTTATTCGAGTTGTACATAACAACGAGTTCATATCCGATATTGATATTTACAATTTTCGAGTCGCGCGTCTCACTGGAATGGGAATTAGTTGGAATAAGAATAAACTGTTTTAAATAAATACACAAATTGAATTCACTGAATAAGTGATATTGTATGAATTGATAATATGAAGCACATGAAATTCGTGATTGTTCCTTGCTTTATTTAACCTTTATAAAACCATAAAATAATATCTGATATAGTAAACGGGTATGCTTTTTTTGTCCCATTTCATGGCGTAAACTAAATGATGATATACAGATACAGTTGGACCTTTCACAAATTTCACATTAAGAAATATTGAATATTACTGGAAAAGTGAATTCGGTTATCTTGCTGTAATAATCGATCCACATATCAGTTGAGAATGGTGCTATCTTGGAAGGAAACAAGAGGATTACCTAAGTGGTAGTACATTATCTTAATGCACCATCATCATGGTTAAAATCTGTACAAAGCAAGAGGACAAATGTTGTACAATGCAACACCTTTATACATTTCACACTCGTTCAAATGCTGAAGAATGTGACCATGAATATTTAAAAAAATGACTTCAGGTGGACACCCCGAGAACCATTATTTTGTTTAGCCATGGATAGTTCCTCGTACTTTCTTGTCCTTTGTTACTTCATACTTGTGGTACACTGTCATAAGAGTTCCCAGCTCCAGATGACCTCTGTCCAGCATTGTGGCCTGGATATCTTATAGCACTCAGGCTGCAGTTGTTGGCAGACCGGTGTGTGTATAGAACACTGGTTTGTTTTGAAGTTGTCTCTCGTCCACTGGCCACCATCATCACTGTTCATCCGAGGCTATTATCATCGAGTCCGAAACGTGATTGCTTGCGGCAATCATCACCGTAGTAGCTGAGCCATCACTGCGCTGAATACGATGATCAGCGAATGGTATTTGCAGGACCTAGGGGTTGCCCAGTTAGCTGCCACTATGTAATATAATGCATATGATCGATCTGGGCAAAGTAAACGTTGCTGCGATAATACTCTACTTGTATATATACCTTGGCTCATGGTGTCCCGGCTTTCTAGGTGGGAAGTATGTTGATTAGAGTTTCCTCCTCGTACCGATTCTTCATTGCTCTTATGGTAGACTGGTGCAATGCTAGCCGAACATCTCAGTCTCATTTCACCCTCTTGGAAGTGACTTTCATTCACTTCAAACTCCAGGCCCAACACTGATGTCTCGAGACCATCGGTGTGTTCAGTTGAGGGGTATTCTCGCAAGTGGGTCTTCCCAGTCTGGAATTCAGTTTAGAAAAGGAATACAATTTAAGTTTTGTTGAATTTCTATTATTGAGGGCAAACAATGAATTTCCGTAAGAGGTTTGTTTATATGAGAAGTAGCTTTTAGGGAAGAGGAGCCAGGGGAAGTTGTGAAGTTGGCAAGTTGGTTTTGGATTGACGTGCAAGTTAGAAGCGGACAAGACGGATTAGGTTTCTGACAGGAGCAGCCGGATTCACTTAAAGGTACGACAGGAGCAGCTGAGGCCATTTCCGGTTGGCTCAGTGAACATGCACAACGAACGGCCCAGGTCCAGCTAGGCCAGTGCTGCGTAATGCAATGGCACAGACCTGAACACACTTTTGGATAAATCAAATATTTGCCGACAAACGGAGCGGTTCTCGAGCGACCACTCTGATTATTTGTTTTGTGTGGCTGACGATCAACGATGACATACGGACTATAATCTCCAGAGCACAAACCCCAGAGTACATTCTATAGTACACACTTTCTGTACATTCAAACGTCCAGATTGCATATATTCCCATTCCAACACTATACTATTTATATATTGAAACAAGAAATTGTAGGGCTACGCAATAACACAAGTTACAGCAGTTCTTGCTTTGTAAATCTTTATACAAATATCTTCAGCTTATAATGATGAAAGAAATATGTTCTAAATTATTATTAAAACAAAGGTTATAATATCTACATACTTATAATTGATTGCAAACCATAAGAGCATATCCTTGTAAAGGCTAGTTCTCACCAACGCGTCAACGCATGCGTTTCAGGCGCGTCATGCGTCAAAATAATGCGTCGCATGCGAACCGTTGTGCGTCATGTCGCGCGTCATTGCCGCGCATTGCGACGTGCGTCAGAACGCATGCGTTGACGCG
>JAQFZQ010001527.1:0-18955 GCA_034696005.1 Glomeris marginata | reverse complement strand
CTCAAGTTCCTGTGACCGTCATCCTTCAACCTCTCCAGTGCGACATCCCGTATCCGTGGAGGAGGCAAAACCTCACAGTGACGTTATCAAAGAGGACGTTGGTTTGGGAGGACGGCTCCTAAGTGGCGTGTTTATTAAAGTCTGATCGAGCACAAGAATCGACTAAAACGGGTGGTTGGGGTGGGTTGTTGGGGTGGTGAAAGTGCCCTTCTTCTATAGCAGAAGGGTAATTATCAGATTAACGCACCCACAAAAACTGGTTTACTACCCCATTTAAACCACCCGTTTTACTCGATTCTTGTGCTCGATCAGACTTTAGGCGTTGTGCACAGGAGCATTGTCTTGTTGTAATATCAATTTACGCCGTCTCTGTTTTCGAATGCATGGCACCAGATGCTCTTCCAACATTTGCTGGTATGTGGTAGCATTTATTTTGCCTTTTTGTATGGCAATCTCCGATTGACCATGAAAACAAAAGGCACCCCAAATCATCACCGACGCACCTCCACCAACACGCCGTGAATACAGCTCTTCTTTCTTTCTTAGGTCATGCCAATAGTACTGACAGCCATCTGGGCCATCCAAATTAAATTTCTTTTCATCTGAGAACACTAAGTTTGATGATCGCGTGCAAATCCAAGTCGAGCAGTAATGTGAAACTTTTTAAGGAAAGGCTTTCTCTTCCTTTTCATGTATTTTAAATTCCCGTTGGCTCTAATTGTATTTAGCACAGTTTGACGAGATACAGGTAAACACAGCTGATGTTTTATCTTTCTCAGGGATAAATTTTTGGCTGCTAATTGAACAATGTGCCTCTTGTCCCTTGGCAGCAATACTGATTTTCGTCCAGAGTTAGCTTTACCCTTGATACTCCTCTTCTTGTTCAAGTACCTAGATATTGTACATTTGCATCGTCCTAGTTGTTGTGCAATTGCTGTTATTGTGGCACCTAGTGCCTTTAAACCATCGATGTGTCCTTTCTCATAGTCGGTTAGGTCCTTACACCTCCCCCATTCTATCCAAAATGTTAATTAAATACAATACAATAAGGTGCCTTTCATTACAAGTCTCTTTACCTAGTACACTTGAGCAGTGTTGCTAATTGTCTTTGACAGCTTTTACAGTGACTTGGGCATAAAACCTGATTTCTGGCCTTTTGGCCACGCAAATCTTTGCTTGAATTACTTAATATTTGTAACTTGTTTTCTCAGAAATTAATTGCAATATGCTGCAAGGTCATTTATATGCAATTTTGAATAACTTAAGCATGTTGCTAATATTTCTTAACAGACTATATACAAATTCCACAGTATGTGTATATGTATATGTATTTGTACAGGGAGGCTGATCCAATTGTGTATGACGTCCTTCCTACACAGCCCCTTTATGTTTGCTGGACTTTTGTTCTCTTTGTTTCTTTGTTTCGTTATTCGTCCTATAGAAATGCGATATATATTGGAGAGAGAGAGAGAGAAGGGAGCTGGAAGTTGTTGTTTGGAGTAAAGTCGTGTGCACTTTGCCGGACATGGGGGAGGGGTACAACATGGGGGCTGGGTGTGTGTGGTAAATTAGAGGCCACCCTGTAATACTTATGCTTAATAAAGCGCTTTGTGGCGGCGACTTGAAAGCGTTATAGAGGCCTAAGTTGTCTGGGTCGGCCATTTTGTTGGCCTGGTCGTTATCTACTTGTCTATCGGTATCCGTGTTACTCGCCTTTACTCGTCTTAGAAGCGCCACCAACGTAATTTACCGTCTGCCAAGATTAAGATTGAAGTCAGATATCCATTAAAGATTTATTTGCAATATTCCGGTGTAGCAATCAAGCCTGACACTTTCTTTCCTTCCTTCCCTCTTCTTCCCTCTTCCCATTTCCCCTCTCGCATCTTACTTTTATATCTCCCTTTTCTTTCTCTGCTCTTCGCATTCGTTCCCAACTGACATGGCCAATCTAAGCTCCACCCATCTCCCCTGCGTGACGTCATAATTTCAACGTGTGCCCCCTTTGCTTTCGGGAACAGTGTGACGTACCTATTATCGGATTCCACTCAACTCTCCCACCTCCACATCTGAAACAAACAAAAAATACAGACGAGTTCAAGGGCGCCACCTAGTGGCTAATTCACGATCAAGTTACAAAAGCCTGTCGCTGTTGGTGGGGAATTAGCAGACATGAAATTCCTTCATTTCTTTTGCAAAAGTATTGCAGTAGGCTTAATGAGTCTAGCGGACTGGCTGACTGCTTGCATGTCTGACAAATTGCTTATGTTCTTTCTTTTAAGATTTGTGTACAATTTTTGTTTGGAACAGCAAGAATGCAATGCAATTCTATTTTTTTGGAATTATTGCACAGATCTTTATATGTTATTGGATTAATCCTTGCGCATATTTTAAATCGAATTTGTTCAATAAGTGAGCGATCAACAAATAGATCTATTGGATAATGTTTATCTACTGATATCAACAGTAATAGTGGAATTAATATGTTTAAAATTTAAAGACATTTAAGTTATGCAAATGATGGGAAATGCCATGCAGTTATTTAATGCAAAGCCTCTCAACCATTGACCACAAATAGTTTGTCGTGCGACTGATAAGTTCAACATTTTTTAGTAGGAAGGATATTTCTAAATTTAAAATTAATGCAACCATGCAGATCTGCATACTACATTCTATGCATGTGAATAATCTTGCACACTAAGAAAAATGGGCGCATTTTAGCACCCATAAGGGTGCAACTGTGATGTCCGCAGAGCAACACCATTTGGGTGCTATTTAACATCACCCTGGAATGAAGGGGGTTGGCTACACCTCAAATATATGAGCTAACACTCAAACGTTATAGGTGGTATCCACTTACTGACTCGGTGAGCACCATTGTCACTTGCAGTGTGGACAAAACAGTCCGCATAATCACTAAATACCTGCAATTGTAGTGTGTCAGTCACTACATTCCAGTTCCAATTTTATCCGTCAGGTGGGGCAAACCTATCCCACCTAACGTTTCGGTAGTGGTTTGTGTTCGGAGTGATCGGTGAGTTTCGGAGCGAGAAGCGAATGAAAGTCATAATTTCTTGTTGCAAGAAATGTAGGTATTAGGTATGCACACTGTATATGCACTGGCCAGATGCAGATAAGAGTGAGAAAAAGGGTGAAAAATGTGGAGGGGTGTGGGAAAGGGCATAAAAGGGGCGATAATGAATTTTTGATGGAGCGTTGGCAGGCAGGCATGAGGAGGTAGAGACATGAGGAGGCAGCGATTGGAAGTTGGCGACGTCGTGAGGCGGCGCTGTCGTCGCGTGCGTTTCGTCCTGTAAGGGCACCTAAGGGCCTTCTCTTACCCCCTGCACCCCGCCAGGCTAGAAGGAACAGCGATAACGGCCCCGGGGCGCATTAATTCCCTTTTCCATATTCACTTTTTGGTGGGTCTGGAGAGCAAAAACGACTCCCTTGGTTGTTTTCGCGTCGCTGTCATGGCTACAAATTTTTGCATAAAAATGTCAGCCATTATCAGTGTTTGCGATGTGCACTCCGTTCCCCCGGGAGGTGGCGCTCCTCTCTTCGTACTATCTATCTGCATATAGCGAGCGGCAAAAAACCATTCCAAACTATTATGACGTCACAAAATGGCGGCGAAAGATTTTTTATTGTTGTTGTAGGGGGGTGTTGGTGTTTGTTGCGCATGCGCAGGACCTCGTTGCCCCCCCTATATGTATCGACTCCGATTTTTACTTCTTGCATGCAGCTTATTTTCCTGTTGGTCGTTTTGCGGTTTCGGGCCATTGTAGGTGAAATAGTGCGAAAAGCAGCGTCACTCTTAAGAGCAAATCCGAATTTATTTCGGGCCGACAATATTTTATTTGCTTATGCGAAAATGCTGTGTGTGTACGCGTTGCAAATGGGATTTTGTCATTTCCCCATTCCCTATTTCCCCCCACCCCCTCCATTTTTTCCCGGTTTATATAACTTAGCCGTGCCACAGATGGGTATCTTTATGCATTTACACGGCAGCCTGAAGTCGCAGTTTCCCACTTTCCAAAATCCCATCTAGGCCTAAAGCCCACTTACTTTTCTTTTCCGGCTCGCTGTCCGTTGTTCAATCTTTTGAAAATTTGATGACCCATGGGTGCTGTTTTTAAGGCCAAACCCTCCTATACTCACACCACCCATTTTTTCCCTTCGATAAAGCCAAGGAATACTGACTATACATGTACTACTACCATATGGCGAAAGGAATTGATCCGGTCTGTATAGTTCTGCTGGGGCCGACCCGTGCAAAAGTCACGCAGATATCGTACCTGAAAATGCCCCGATAGAGAGTCTCCATTATATAGCTTACATTTAAGTACCTTCGATACAGTGTGGGTTATCATTAGACAAATTTGGAATAAGTTTTCCTACCCACAGATAGGTTCTTTGTGACACGACACGTGTTTCGGCATTTACGCCATCATCAGGTATCAGAACCATTTTGAACAGGCATGACCGGGATTGGAACAGGGACCAGAGTCTCCATATTGGATATGGGAGACTTACCAGAGGGTCGATTTTAAAATAGCATAGTCAAACTTGTCTTGAAAATGATTCCATTTGGTTGGTCACATTGACTAAGATATTATAGGGTGACTAACTTCTGAGTCAGTGTAACTATTATTATTGGGTCATTGTGACCAAGATTCCTGCTTAGATTATAAAGCTTAAATGCGACATTTTGATTATGCTATATATACTATATTGTTGTGTGAGCAAATTTCACACTTCACAGCTCTTGTCTCTAATTTAGTAGTGTTTCGACAAGTATTTTCACTAATTATTCAAGATTGTTGGCATTGGTAAAAATGGCATAATTTCATAATAGGTGATGTATAAATTCGAGGGGTATGCTTGGCTGGACACATTCTGGTATATAGTGAGGGGCATCACAGTCACATCGACCTTATCAACAGGATGGATAAGATGTCCCACTGGGACTGCGCGTGCATGTCATGTATAAAGTTAACCACATTTACATGATTGGATGTTATATTGATAGCAGTTCTTATTGACTTAAACTAACCCCGTAGATGTTTGTGATTGCTACAGGGGAGTTGCTTGTTATACCTGTTATGCAATTGTCGAGACTACTAATATGTTGGCTGTCTCAAGTTAGCCGTCGCAATTTAATAATGGTAAATTGAAGTGATTATTTGAAATTCAATTAAGTATGTTCTTAATTAACAAATATTTAACAAGTCATGGAGCATATTTAAAAAAAAAATCTGTAAAGGTATCTAAAAGATGAAAACAAGTTGGGAATATGAAAAGGCAAGGATGCTGAATCAACTGTGCCCTTACCATTTGTAAAATCTTGTAATGTGCAGTTTTTGAGGTGATTATACAAACGGTGGCTATGGATGTAGAGTTGACGAAATCACGTGACCAGGGTGTTTAATAAGTTGCGAGTCGTCGGCAATTTCAAAGCGAGTTTTCAGTTTTGATGAATACTAGACGCGATTTATTTCGACCAATGTGTGACGGCTTATCAAATTCAAAAGCCACTATGAAAAAAGAAGAGAAAGAGGAGGAAAAGAAAGAGAGAATAACAATTACTGTGGCTCGGTTCTCCTCTCGTAATAACGGCGTAAGGAAATAAAAGAAAAAATGGCGGCGGATTAAGCTTTTCTCCTCCATTTTTTCCCACAAGTTTTCATTTCAATCTCTCTCTCTTTCTCTGCCTGCCCACTTGAAAACAGTTGTTGTTTGGCTTGGCTGTTGGTCCCCTGCCTGCATAGTATTTCTATAAGTTTTCGGTGGTGGTGGCTGTGGAGGAATGCGACCACGTGACCGCCCATCTTTTGTGGCTAGTGGCTCTTGTCACGTGGTCGGTGCCGGTATGCAAATGCGAATTCCAACGTCTTTGGTGTGACGTCACAACGAGCGATTCGCTAAAGTGGATCGAGTGGCAAATGGCACGAGCCGGGGTCGTGTCAAAGAACACCGGCAACAAAACTCAAAAAGTGTGCACCGAGTGCCCCATCAACTTTTCTTTCTAACTTTTTGAACGATCCACTTCCAAGTATCCACCAAAATACTGTACACAAAAGTACCATACAACAAAGTGGGTGGCTGACTTTTTTTTCTCTCTCCTCAGAGTCCATTATCGATTATATCTGTGACCCCTGGCAAGAAAGTTTCCTTGCGTAAATTCCAGAAAATCGACTTTTCAAAATCGAAACTTCCACGTACCCCACAATATCCGCATTTTTTATATGTACATTAAAACCTGTCTGTGGTGGAATCTCATGGGACCAGATAAAATTTCCACAACAGACAGGTTTTTCCAGCATAGAATTTTGTTTTTTTAACATTAAACATGCAGTATACATGGTGTTATGCAGCTCGGAGCAAAAAATTCAAGGGGTTGGAGGGGATATGCTAACAATCACATTGTCTTCGTTATGTACCGCCAAGATGATTACTAAGGGAGCTATGGGCTTCCGAAGTTAGGTCAAAAATCCCTGAAAGTAGGCAGCCACACAGACACACAGAACCTGCAGGGAAGCGCGATTACAGGTGACAGCTAGGTAGATGCAAGGTGATGCTACCTGTCGCCCAAATTTATTATAGGCTACATGTATAATACATTATTTGAATGTGTTTTAAATTTCAATTACTTAACAAAATACTTTAAATTAAACTAGTTGAACCTACATAGAATATGCTCTGGAAATGTGTTTGTAACAAGCACTCTGGAAAACTCAGGAAAAATGTTAATCACTGATTGGTATGAACCATTATTGATTCCATATCCAATTAACACGTTGCATTTTGCCCTTGGTCCTTTCCTTCAGCATTTAAAGAATAACGTGCTTTTATGAATGTCCCCCCACCCGAGGAAAGAAATAATTGATGTCAATCAATAGACTGTGTGCTGCTAGGATTGCAAATCACTGACTTGTTTGCAAAATCGATGATATTCTCCATGACTCAGTCATTTTTTAACCCCCTTGTTTACGTTTGCATGATGAGTAAACGACACGAATGACTTCACGTATCGATACGTATCGCGTGACGTCATGTAACACCGAATGGGCGTGGTCGTCAAGGGCTCTGATTTCCAAAGCACTTTTTTTTTCTTGTTGTCCCCTCTATACATACATATATATGGAGTGAACGTTGAATTGCGGATTTGTCTCTTCACTCGCACCAGTGTTTACTGTTTTCGTAATCGACGGCCATCGATTTGTTTCGGTGGTTTCTTTCGCCGGCCTCCAGGTGGCGCATCCCATCGTTGCTCCGATCCTCTCATTGGTGGAAGCGCGAAATTCAAAGTGATCATGTGCTCTGTTTTGTAACACCATTCGGTGACACCTTGTAAAATGCATAAGAAATGTTCAAGAAACATGTCATTGTCATATATATAACATGGTGGTGGAGCAATTATGAGTGATGAAGTTGCACATGCCGTTGATGCTATGTGCCGATTTATTGCTATAACATTCTCATGTGTTATGATTAATACTCAATAACAGTGATCTAATGTGACCATGAAGATGACACGCATGTGTCGATACAAGGTGGTCCTTTAAAGAAGTCCTCCTTTCTATGAGTTTATCCTGCTGCAGCTTGTGGTTTTTTCTTCTCCGGGTGCTACGGTTTCCCCATCTTCTAATTAACTAGAATATCTTCATAGGGATTCGCTGTGGGCCCTAAAAATTGTGCATTAAAAATGCTCGCGTTACAACCCATATGGGTTTACGGACTCCGGGTTAGCACGCTTGCTTGCGAGAGTAGGGAATAGGTTAGGTTGGGGCCCCTGGGTTAAGACACTTGATTCCGTATAGGACCCGTTAGCAACAGGATTTCATTGCTATGAGTTAAGGAATTTATTTGTCTGCACTGCACTGAGTTGTCCTTGTTACATTATATAGAACTTGTAATATATGCATTTCCATGGTTCCACAAGTTGAAATATTTCAAGGACTGTCTGCAACATAATGCAGTGAAACCTGTCTGTGTTGGAATCTCAAGGGACTGGAAAAGCTTCCCACCATAAACATTTTTTAGAGTAGATAGTTTTTTTTTAAAACTATTCCAATTTATTAATTGATTGTCGTATATTAATAAATTGGAATACTTGGATTGTTCTGTGTTAACAGTAGGTTTGAGTTGAACAGGTTTTATTGTATTGCTTAGCGTGAACAAGGATTGCTTTGTTCGTATTGTGCTTCCCAACTAAGATGATAATGAAGGTCAGCGATAGGTTAGTGAAGTCATCGGAGTGCTGTATGCAATTTGTATCAATGTATACTACACGATAAAAAAATGATCAGTACTTCACTTAAATCCTGTATGAGAGTGACATGGACCCATTATGCATATTAGTCGTCATTCTGGCAACTCCATCTTGCGCTCTAGCGATATATACTGCGCGCTATTTCCATACGCAAAACGACACAATCAAGTGTTTGGTTGGGTCTTTTATGCGAAACAGTTTAAGGTTCGTGATTTCGAATCAATGTTGGTGTTATTATATGGAGAGATGAAGAGGAAAAAAAAGTAGAAAAAGTTTTCAATCATCTTTGGTCTCGTACACGGAGCACATAAAGAAGTGTGCCGCTGCTTGTTTTATGCCATATTGTTTTTGCACGAAACGATATTGCCTATATAAGGAGCCCTACGTGTAGGTATAGGCACTTTACTTGCATTATATCATTTAGATGCTGCAGTAGGTAGAATAATCAATCCCAACTCATATACATGAGTATTTTAATCCAACTAGTTTCGACACTCGCTTGTCATCATCAGGGATATCTACAAATTATAAGACATGTCGTCGCATGAGAACCAGAGGGTTCTATCTAACATTTTTGAAAAAAATGAGATTTTGATGGATTTTGTTATCTAATATGGTATACTACATGCTGAAACCCAGTTTGTAAAATTTAAAAGATAATTAGAGATGCAATTCACAAAAAGCATGTTGTTCTAACTGCAGGGCTCATTGGGTTGTTCAAACCTTCAAAGTGGATTTTCTCAGAACTGCAGTCATGTAGATAGAACCCTCTAGTTCTAACACGACGATGTGTGGGTTTGGACCGCCCAATTAGTAATATGCTTTTCGGGCACGCTCGGTGTGCCATACATATAATACAAATATTGAAAGCTCTATCCAATCACCTTGCTGCATTCATTCCTATACGTGCAGTTCGTAACATGAAATAAAAATGGCGGCCATTTTGCATATTCGCATCGGGAAAGGGGAAATAAGATATATATGTATAAAAAGAATGGGGAATAGCGGCAAAGATACATATATTTATGTGGGAAAGTGTCGCCTGATGGACTCTCAGATGCACTCACTTTTGCTCGTCGACATGCAAATGTAGGCAAATTTCGGCCAGGTGGCGCTTCACTCGAGGGTGGTTTCTTTTTCCTTTCTTTCTCGCTGTGCTTGCCTAGCATATATAGGATATATATATTTATGTACATAAAGCGGCAACGTCCATTTGCTCGGCGAGTCGCCCAAATTAATGGCCTACCATAATTCTGCATATATTTCTTGCATGCAGCACTGCAATGATATTATATATGTATGTACTTAATATACTTTGTGAGCAGCAGGCTGACGACGCTCTTTTGCCGATGACACTGAACCAGTCTATATATATACATCTACATATAGTAGTAGGTGTGCATGCATATGCATATGCTGTAGCTATACATATCTATCTATGTACATGCAGAGTGTGTGTATGGAAGAGGGAAAGT
Source organism: Glomeris marginata (assembly GCA_034696005.1). Lineage (NCBI taxonomy): Eukaryota > Metazoa > Arthropoda > Diplopoda > Glomerida > Glomeridae > Glomeris > Glomeris marginata. The sequence continues at coordinate 9,208 of JAQFZQ010001527.1, read as the reverse complement.
AATGAAGGAAGTTGTTTTGGTGGCGTATATATGCGTTGATATTAGTCGGCAAAGCCGCCTTGCAACCAATAAACGACATCGACTTTTGGACCACCCACATAACACTCTCATCACCAATATACGACCATTATAAATATCCTCTAGGCGGCACTTTTCCTACGGGAGGCATTTCCATATCATGCATGATGCCCTAAAAGAGTAAAAACATAAAGTAAAATATCCAAATATTTTTTCCCCATTTTCTTTTAGTCACAGTTCACTTGCGTATTCCATGTGTCTTTTAATTCCATCTTCATTATTAGTTAGATACAGTGAAACTTGTTTAAAAGGACCACTGACGGGAACATGGAAAAGTGGTCCAAACTCACAGGTGGTCCGTTAACGCAGAAAATTAAAACCAATAATTTACAGAACAAGTTTCCTTTAACGTACTATTTGAAGCAGTATTTTTTTGCCCAGTGATGAAGTTGCACATGCCGTTGATGCTGTACAGATTTATTGCTGTAACATACTCATGCGTTATGTTTGATACTCAATAAGGTAAATTTTATTTTACTTTATTTTATATTATTTTTTCTCTCCTGAATGAATTGTATTGTTATATACAATTTTGTTTATACTGCAATTTCTTTTGTTTTCCGTCTAATGAAGTGATCTAACGTGACCCTGAAGAAGACACGCATGTAGGTCCATTAAAGAAGACCTAATTTCTATGAGTTAAGGAATTTATATGTCTGCACTGCACTTGAAATGAAATTTGTAAGTTTTCCTTTGAAAAACCGTAACATTTTGGCAGGACTCTGTTATTGGAAAACTATTTGCGGAGGATCCTCCTGCTCCAGTTCAATATCGTTTATGGATAATCAGTTGTTCCTCACACTGAATGTTAGGTTTCAAAGATATCGTACATTGCATGTAGTAGTTTTCACTTAGCACTTTATATATTTCAACCGTATTTTGCGAGATCAGTTTAAAGTTCTGCGAAAGGATCTGAATTGAAGGATAATGGTTGCGTGGTTCAGGAAGAGTGTTCCTCATTGGTTTGGAACAGATACATTTCGCACAAAGTGCGTGTAATTAGCGTATTATCTCGGTAATACAATGTTTGGAAGAGTTAAGAGATAAGGGATGCTTTTTGAATTTTACCTCATTGAACACGAAAGAAAGGCAACGTGAGAAATGTGCACAAAAGGGCCGAAATTTGTGAGTTTGTGTCGGAGTAAAAGGATCGATGGGAAAGATTTGAAACAAAAGGCCGTTGTCTCGTTTTGTTTTGTCGTTTTTGGTGTGGCGAAAATGTAATATGTATAGAAAGGAAATGGGAAGGAAAGGAGAAGGAAAGGAAGGGTTGGTTTTGATCGTCGATAGAGATAGATCTTCTCTTTGTTCTGCGCACTTATAATTTGCTTTTTGTTTTCATTTTTATGTTTTGGGGCTATGTGTTGCGATGGCTGGCTGGCAGGACACACGCAAAGTGGTTGCCCCACTACTCAAGAGCTTCCAAGTGGAGATTGACAACTTGTCAAAAAGAAGCAAAGCGTCAGAAGCGGCTTTCCTCTCCGTCTACAAGAAGATAATCGACGTACCAGGTAAACGTCTTCTTCTACTTCTTCTTCTACCTCTCCTATTATACGTATAACTGCAGATAACGTCTGAATTATATTCCCTCATTTGCATTGAATCCCGACTTTTTTATGCGCATTATTTTATGCATTACTTACTGTGTATACGAGTCGTGCGCAACGTGACACTTGCCACTTTGTCTCTATCCCTCTTCTCAAACCATCAGAATACTTGGCAACACTCAACATTATGTTTGAATTTGTTTCCTAATTAGTATTAATTAGGGTACTGCAAAAGCGGTAATGTTTCGAGCGAAAGTTAACCCGTCGCTAAAATGAACGTAGCGCAAGCGAAAAGCGATGCGTTTTTATTACAGATTTTCTACTGAAACCAACTTTTTCCGTTTAGCCCCGCCCACAAAACAAAATGGTGTCCTGATGCTCTCTATACCTTATGTTTGAAACATTTCCAGGCCAGACTGCGTTAGATTACTTTAATACAGTGCTGAAACGCAATTCCAACATTGATGTTTAGTAATATATTAGTTCTCATTAAGGTATTAGAATAAGTGGATTTAGTGATGTTGGAACTGATTTTATCACTGTATAATTTAATTTTAATTAACGCATAAAACTGACCGGGAAATTTTTTCAAACAAATGATTTTAGTGATGAGTCAATTTTCACGCAACTTTCAAAGCGCATTTAAAGCCATGCAAAATATTACCACTTGTATGTTAAATGGGGAAGAAAGTGTAGCGAAGTTAAGGGAATTTTCACTTTTAGTAAGAATATATGATAACTGCTTATAACAAAGTCGAAAATGCAAGCCAATTGGGTTCGATATAAGCGGAGCTGCACATAGCGGAATAACGTAGTTTAACGTACACAGGACAGTTCGTAATAAGCGAATTTCGTTATAAGCAAGTTCGTTATAAGCAAGTTCGTTACAACCGGAGTTGACTGTAGGCCGGGTGACCCTAAGATCGATGTACCCAATTGGTCATCCTAGCGCAGTGTCTGTAATAACATGTTACGTCACCTGTTACTGCTAACTTTTGTCTTTTGCACTGCCAGGAATGTTTGTCATTGCCGGATAATGGCAATAATATCCGGGCAGCTCTAATAAATGTTGTAATTATTTATGTGGCGTGAAGATTGTCGCGAGACCGGAAGTTCATACTGGGGGGCCGTTTTCAATTTATGTCTACACTTTTGTTGTCTTTTTTTCCCCACTCATTCTCTCCTCCCTACTGTACCATCGAGTAGAGGTTGTTTTCTTTTTTATTTATAAGGTTTTATTGGCGTTTGTCGTGTGAGAATTGGGAAGTAAGAAATTGTTTGGACCAGATTTCTCGAGGGAGCCGTTGCCAGTCATTTCTCATCCCCTCCTTATTTATTTAAGTATTCTCATTTATTTACGCATTTAGCTCGTTTCTCAACACAACACGTACATGTTGTTGAGGGGGTGTGTGTATATAGATAGGGCTTCTGTCGCAATTCCGTCTCCAATGGTCGCACGTATGCAAATTGACCGCTTTTTATCTCCAAAAGTTGCCATTTTGCCTGGCAACGATATCTTATTTCTCAGTCCAACGACGGAATAAAACTTTTTGCTCGGTCCATATAAGTAAAATAAGTAAAAGAAAATGGTGCTCGTTACGACTGCAGTGCATTAATTGGGTGCATAAAATATAAAAGTGGGTGTTGGGGCCCTTCTCTGTCTCTCTTTACACCAATAAACGTGACGACATTCATTGGGCCATTTAAAAAGGGAGCAAAATGGCCGACTCATATTGTCGCATTATAAGGAAAATGCCATCTTCTTCTTTTCTCTCTTGTTTTTTTCTGTGTGTGTGTTGGAGACTCGCAGATTTTTATCCGTTTCGATGATGACTCGTAACGTGAGCCAAATGACTCCCATTTTGACAACGAAACGACTGCTTTAATGAATAGGACACTTTGCCAATTTACGACTAGCTGTTCAACAAGGTGACACTTTGCATTTGAAATTACGTCACGTATAAACTCTCTCTTCTTCCTCTTATTCGTTTGATTCCTTCTTCTTATTCGCACCAAACTACCTTTTGGGCTCGTAATTACTCCATGTTTTATGTAGGCCAATGAAGTTGAATGTGCCAGCCAATTGTTTGACGTGGGAAATTGAGCTAAATCGATTCAAAGGTGAAACCCTCGACTTACGTAGCCCCTTCTTAAGTAATAACCCCCAATTCCGAACGAAACAATATCATATCACTCGGGGAGGAAACATGGGAATTTAAATTTTAGCTATAAAAGTTCAGGGAATTTGCCAGAATGTTTGCTAAAACCTGGAAAATTCAGGGAAAATTGTAATCACAGATTGGTATATGAAGATGTGAAGAAGAAATACTTTATTGAGAACTAATATTGCTAAACAACACACTGCATTAATCGGTCAATATGTGCAAGTCAACACTTTATTGTTTTATAACTTCAATTGAAGCTTGACGACCACCAATAAAGGAAAGGGCGCATTAACAAATTACGTTGTCAGAGGGGTGAGTCAGCAAAAAAGTGACAGCTGATGATACAGACAGACAGGGGTGACTTCAGAAATTCAATTTTGCTCAGGACTCTTGCATACTATACAGGGTTTCTCTGCACAAATGATCATCCTGCTTGAAATTATATTTAAATCCCAATTGTTCAATTCATACACAGTTCTTAATTTTACAGACATTCTGCATTCGTTTCGATGTGCTCAGTCATGAAGTTTGACATTTCCATGTTAAATTATTATTGCAATAATTTATTGTAAAATGGCAAGTGAAAAACATGAGCGCAATGCACTTCAATAACTCTTGCGATGAAATCTGTCAATGATAGAATCTGTCTTGTGGAAGCTTATCTTGATGGAAAATTTGTGATTTGTTTTGGACCAATTGACTGCATGATGCATTCCAGCATTAGACAGATTTCACTGGTATTGCAATAACTACTTTTATACTTGTGACATTTACCGATATCATTACAATTGAAAACTTTAAAGTTGCAAAAACTATTGCTTATGATTGATTTGCTTATTTCATGTCCTCCTTGGGTTTTGAAAGGGGGTTACAGAACTTCGCTAATATTGCTTATGACAGATATACTATAGTTGAATGCAATTCCATTATATTAGACTTTAGCATAATTTGTATCTGCAGCAACGTTTGCAAAAAAATACAAGTGGTGGTTGTTATAGTTGAATGGGCTTTGCCTGTATGCACTGAGCATCAGGTGCAACAGGTTTATGTTTTGAAGAATAGTTTTGGAAACGTATAATTCACGAGTAGAAGAAGAAGAAGGATGGAAATTCCTGGGAGTGATAGGTTTTGTTGTTTGCTGGAAAAGACACACACGAGTGGGTGGGTGGTGGATGTGCAATTTTTTCTGTCCGTAAATTTTGGTACGAGTGTTGGCTTTCGGAGTTGGGACGAAGATTTTTATCGGTTCGGTGATTGGTTGGTGGTCGGAGAATGTTGCATGAGTCGGAGGCTGAGGCAGGTGCCCCGTGGCGCCACCCGCCGGCGGCCACCGAAACCAACCATGCACCCAGGTATCGTATCAATGCGTGGCAGGTGATCCATCATGTGACCTCGCAAACCGACCCAAATCGCTATATCGCTATATTGATATCGATTATCGGCTAATCGACGAATCGCGATTTACCCCCTGATGCTTCTCGCCGGATTCCGATCGGACAGGCCATAGATTTATGAAGTCGAGATAAACCCGTCACGTGATCGGCCGGTCGCAAACCGACAACATTTTTGACTATAGTCAACGCACCTTGTTTACCTTTACCTCTATCGTGCTGGACCCAAGGGGTGATTGCCCCAACTTCTATCCTTCTGTTGGGAATCTTATTAATGACTGTTGATGATAACTCTTTGGATGAAATTGCAGGGTGTGCTAGTGCGAAAGAAATGTGGGATCATTTGGCTAATACTAGAACTGTATGCGACTCTTGGAATGCTATGTTTTCTCAAAAACTTGCATCCCAAACTTTCTACTGTGTATACCGATTCCTGCGGCGTTTAATCGATTAAGGGACCGTCCATAAACCACGTGTCCCTCTTCTGAGGGGAAGGGGGGAAAAGACAGGTGAAGACACAATGGGGGTGGGGGTCATAATGCAGACACGTGGAAAATGTGAAAATTGATATAATTTGAGGAAATAAAGGGTTGAGGACAATCGACGTTTTAAAGTATTATTTGAAGAAATCCAATACAGAATTTGTTGTGTTACTGATTTTCTGGTTTGTTAATAATTGGGAGTGGAACAAAAACCATATTGTTTTTAGGGGGGTTGATTATTTTTCCACACATGGACACAATGGGGAAGATGGTTAAAAAGTTGTGATTTTGAGGACATGTGTTTTATGAACGATCCTGCCCTGCTGTGCTTCCAGTCGAAAGCACCTTAGTATACCGGGTGGGTGCAAAGTCCCTATCCACAAGTTTCTCAACGAGCTTCAGACACCTGATGATGGTGATTTGATAGAGTTGATATACACTGTCGTGCTTGCCATGTACAGAACCAAATTGTGTGTAGGAAATTATTCCAAATTATAAATTAGTATATGTTAACCCATACTATCCAAGCTACTTTAATGTTAGCACATATCTTTCAGGAGAAATCCACATGGGGACGCTGCTGTAGAATGCCGCCATTACGTGGCTGTTTCGTTGGAACGCAATACTATAAATGTTCCAGTGGAAACCCTGGCTTCTTATTCAAATTACAAGCTTTCAGAGCTAGCTTCTAATGGGAACCCAGCTTCTATTATAAATATATATATTTTTACTTCTTCGTATTGAAACTTACAGTGCCAACCCGGAGTCTGTGGACTTTTCTTTAACAAAATGGCCTTTTGAACAATTTTAATCTTTTAATTGCCATTGTTCAATAATTGCTGTGGCTGGTCCTACACTGTGACCAGTTAATTTTAAGGAATTTTGATTTCCTTCGTCCATGCAGCAAGATGGTACCCAAGATGCTCCCCTTCAATGAATAAGTTACCTCCCTCTGGTGGGAAATTGCAGAAGTACCTGTAGGAAAATTCCGATGATTTCTCTCACGAGGAAGTAAAGTTTTTGAAAGCATCGCTATACACAGTGCTATATGTATATAGTATGGTAGTAGTTGAGTGCTATACTCAACGGCGTTGAACGTTTTCTGATTGCATCTTTGCGAAAGGACCTGTGGGAAAAATAATGTTTCCATATATATTTGCCTGTAAAGTAGCGTCTCGAACTGTATATTATACGTAGTGTAGGAAAAATAAGCTTTTTCCGCGTTTTGCCCCGGTTAAGTACATAGTATAGTAGTGTATATTTAGCCAGAAACAGGGGCTCTATATCCTACTCAAATTATAGCTATCGCTCACAATACTCCTGATTTATAGCGGCCATCTTGACTCAAAATACCTTACTAATACTCGCTAGTTTGCATACCGTAATTGAATTCCTTACGTATATAGGGGTTCGCATCAGATGCCCCGTTATTTATTCCTTATTTATTGTGCGAATTACGAGGAAAAACTTTTCCCTTTTCTATTCATTTTGCATGTGAGCTGTATGCATATACACACACACTGTATACACATTCCGGTGTCGGTTTGAATTTTGAATTTCTCCATCGTTACGCGCCCAACTTTATTGCTCACATGCAAATGTAGGAAGGCTAAAGGTGGCCCTTGAGCGACTCGGGCACCTCCTCTATAACGGCTCCCTATATAACGCATATTGCATTTATACATTTATACAGTAGTATAGGTAATGGCCCCCAAAGCGACGCGTTTTGTCTCTCTCTTCCTCTCCATGGAAAACATGAATAAAAAAAGAAGCAAAAATCGCATCCAAGTTTGAAATGACCCGGTGGTGCACATGCGCATGTGCCCTCATCCACTCACATCCCCTTTCCCAGGGTCCCAACACCCACTTCTCTTATATTTTGCTGGCAAATCTTTCTTCCTATACTCGTTTTCTATATGCAAACTTTCCTCCCTGTTTTCAGTTGGGTTTTTTGCCAATCTCGGTAATAACAAGCTAAAGGCAAAACACGTGTTATTGGAACTTAATTGTGGGTAATGGAAGATTCTAAATCATTGCTTGATTAGTACACCACACAGTACAAGAATTCATGGTAAGAGAGCATGGTCATAATGGTAGAGAAGTATAGTGAAGCCCCAGGTTTGATTCGCTGCGTCGAATGACATGCTTTCTTCGTAGAAAGTTCTAGACACTTGATGATAAGTGAAAGAAATTTCAGATGTGAATTATTAAATGAGGTATAAATTAGTAATTTGGAAAGTAATATTCCTTAATCCACAGGATAGGTTCTCAAAGACATGACACGTGTTTCGGCTCTTCACGAGCCATCATCAGGTGTTAGAACAATTTCTAGTAATTAACATTGACTATAAAAATTCACTTATTACACGAGGTGCAAATTATATAAAGCAGTTTTAGAAGCAATTGTGATGTATGGAGCAGAAATATGGTGATGGGAGGAGCAAGAGCAGACTTTACAAAGCCGCGATTGCTCGTACAGTGCCACCTGGTAAAATGGTTCGCAAGCTCGTGTATAGGGAGAGATAGTATGTATCACATTCCCTCCAGCTAGTTCCTAAATTGACACTAGTGGCGCTGCCAGAAGTGTTTGCAATCTCGTCAATTAGTGGGCCAGTATCATCACACGCTTGCCACCTGAGGGGCCCTTCACAAATGACATCGTGCACTGAAAGCATGCTGAAAGTGGGATAAGATTTGGAGTCACGTGGTTGGTAGGGGTTTTCGAGCGGTGTAAACGTGTCGTTGCGGCAACACTTCACCAGGTGGCGCGTTCAAGAAATGCGTTGATTACGCAATAAAGGGTGGTGTTGCGGAAAACGGCCCCAACCATGGTAAAACAATGGGACTTTTGGGGGTTGTTGGTTGTTACTTCTGCTTGAGGATAAGGCATTTCCGGTTTGGCGATTTGCACGCGTTTCGCTCTTATTATTCGCGTTCATAATGTAGAAAGCGAACGCTAAGGTGGAAGTGAAACAAAGTGGCGGCCATTTTGCTGCGCTTGGCTGAGCGCCATTTTGCCAGTGTGACTGCTTTCATACGATCGACGTCGTCGTTTTCTCTCCCCACCCTTTGCCCAAATTTCCAAAAAGAACCAAGATAATTAGGGCCCAAGTGCGCAAATTGCATGCCACATTTGCAACACTTCGCATATTCAAACTTTCAACATGTTGCCTTTTACCTTTGCCACGTTATTCGTCACATTGCAATTCCACCGAATGGGGGTGTATTTCAAATTTTTCAAATTCAGAGTCACCATTTGCCTGGGAAACCTGAAAAGTCAGGGAATGTGATATTTCTTCTAAAAAATACATATAAATGAAATAGTGAGGGAATTGTAACAAATGCTTTGGTATATTAAGGGAATACTTTTTATAGAAAGTTGAATATAATGGCTCTCAGATGATGGTATATTAACTCTTGTATAACTACTGATAATGATCAGCAGCAACCAGGGTTTATTCCACTTCTCATAAAATATCTTTGTGTTCAACACACTATAACGTGTGTTGCTACATGTTTCGGAACCTCATAGGGTCCATCTTCAG
>JAQFZQ010001526.1:0-18971 GCA_034696005.1 Glomeris marginata | reverse complement strand
GGCATTCTTTTTGCCACACTCGCAATGGTTTTCGAAATAAACGCCTGGCAATCCTTAGGTGCCTCACGCTGTATATGAAATCTGCAATTTTTACCAATGTACAATGTCGATTTAGTAATTACAAAAATAATAGCTTTAAATGTCTGTAATATCACAACTGCAGTGTTGAAAGCCGTAATTGGGTAAGGCAACTAAATTGGCGCAATTTCGTTAATCCAGAAAAACATTTTAGATATAATTGCAGCGATGCGAGTTTGAGAATCCCTTTAACTTCTCTTCATCTCTTGAGCCTTTAATCCTGCACACATTAAATATTTGTTCCCTGGTCAAAACACACTGCGTACATTCATATTCCGTGAAGCCAATATATAGTGATTGCGCATGCTTAAAAATCCCAAGTGAGCCCATCAACCGGCCACCCGCAAGTAACATTACTAACAACCTGAAGCAGTTTGTTTATGAGTTGAATGCATCTTACGAGGTCCTGCACTTGTATCTGGCAAATGACAATCAAAAATGTGCAATACAATGTTAAGTACAGTAGTATTTTTATGCATATTAATGAATACTATGAGGTAATTTTCAAATTTAAAAAATATAAGCAATTATCTTTTAACAATATAGTAAAATATTGCTCTTAAATTATCTGTAGATGTATTTACATTAAAAATCGAGTATTCAGAATTCATTATCTATTATTAATCGAACTTTATTTATCACGGACAGCTGCAATTCTACGGAGTCATTCTTGCCATGAAACTGCTCTCTTTGCTTGATCTTGCCAAACAACAGAAGTACATAAGTACTTTCAAATATCACAGGTTTGTCAATACAAATATAAACACGTTTCAAAGAATTAAATTAATGTCTAAAATCTGGAATGTAACAGTTTAAGTACTAAATGAACAACGATTATTTTAGATTGCCTGAAATTCAACTGATCTGCACCACGCAAACATTTCCACCAACTTGAAAATTTGAACTACTGAAAATAATAAAGAAGTTCACATTTACTTTATAATTTTACAACTGAGACAAAATTTGGCACCGATTAATACAAATTTGGCAAAATCAAACACGGCCAATTTCATTTGCAGCGCCAAAATTAAAGTTCTAGCTGAATAGCTCAACGTAATGTGCACAAAATAAGTTTTCTTTTAAACCCTGTTTGAGATTCACCAACATGCTTTGCAAGTGAGCAAACCAATCAAGAGGATCTTGGAAGTGTCGCAGTGTCCGTTAAACCATCCACCACCAGTTCCCCGAAAGCAATCCAAGTGCAGCAAGATGGTGCCGGGTGCGCATGGTTTACCTTTGATTTGCACCAATCTTGAACGGATTCTGCAGAAGACGTGGTGTCGTTTCCATCACTCTCACTAGTAGATTGTCTATGTAATCCTCCAAGTCTTTTATCTGCTTCTGTTGTTTCTCCATGGCAAATTGCTGTTTACAAACCACTTCCACGAGTTCCTACGAATGAACATATACATTCCATTTCAATACAACTTCCGCAATTCAAAGTACACAGCAAAATATGCACACCTGCTTTGTCATCACATCAAATAATTGAAGCTTTTCTTTTGAAACGTATGCCAACAGTTTTCTATCTTGGGTTTCTTTATTAGCTGTCACAGCAGAATTGCTTTTCCCATCTGCCTTCGGCGTGGAACTTGGAACTGCCTTTCCTTGATTTTGACGCCGTGCACCTTTAAAACGCAAAACCCAATTAAGATCAACTGTCTCAACGCTTGAATTTAAAGCATTTTAATACATTATCAAGGGTAAAGTTCCCGTGAAATATACAACTTTAAAAAATCATGCAAATAACCAATTCATGTATCCAAGAATACCATAATTGTCATAATTATACCAGGTCGACCAAAGCAAATAGGTCTATGTAAAAATGAAATTCCACACAACCCATTAAAATAGGGAAATGGAAGGAAGAGATGGGAGGGTAAATATTGCATGCAGTAATCCAGTTTCAAATAATGAGATTTCGGTATAAATATAATTGCATGCATCACAATCAGCAACTCACTATTCAGTTGGATGTGAGATTTCAGAGGCGGCTCACTTTTCTCGACAACCGACAAAGAGTCATTAACAGGTTGGACAACACTTTCCACCACTGCAGGGCTCGTTTTGGCCACTTCTTGATGGTCAACGCGAGTCACGGGTTCGTTAAATGCAGGCTTTGACTCGTGAAGGTGATCTGTCAGTGCACATGACATTTCATTCATACCAAATCATTAAGGGGAAATTCTTCTGAGCAATGCAGTCTTAGAAAGGTGCAAGCAGTGATTTGTTCGTTAAAGAAAGAAGCAATAGCGTGATGCGTAGAAAATCCTCGCATGAACAGATTAGTCTTTTTGGAGAAGAGTCTTCATAGGAAAGATGCAGCAGGCAAATATTTTATATTCAATATACTACCCCAATAAAATAAACAATTCTACCAGAGACTGTTCGCAAATATATCACATGTTAAAACCCCTTTGAAGATATTCAAAATTAAATAATTTCATTGCGGAAGCAGCAATGCTAAGGAACGTATAGAATGCCACTTGTCAAAACATATATAGGTGATTCAAGAAAAACTCGGCATTATGAAACATACAATGGCGGGCAGCTAGTATATAAATGTTAAAGTAAATAACAAGGCGAATCATCAATGGCACCTACGCAAAATCCCGCACAATTTAAGCAAAATCAGCAAACTAGGAACTATACATACCTTTAGGTAACACCTCAGATTTCATTTTCTTTTCGGCACTTGGTGGAAGAGGAGCCGGATTTTGTTTCTGTTTACGAGGAGGTGTAGCGGGTAAAGGGATCTCAAAATTGTTCACGCTGCTGCTGCCGAAAAGCATGGAAGAGCCATCACCCGAGCCACCGTGTCGCTTCTAATCCAGAGAACATATCACAGTTAAATCAAGTTGACTTGCAGTGATCCATTCAAATTCAAACCTACTGACATTGGGTAACTCAGCATCCAAACCAAAATCACTGGCTGAGATGTTAGCTGCGTTATCAGCTGCGTACGTTGAACTAGTGTCACTCTAAAGGCAGAGACAGCATTGGATTACATTTTTGATATACTTAATATAAACATTCAGTGGGACAAAAACAATATTTCCAACGCCCTTACTACGATATCGATATCGCTTCCACCTACGGACATGTAGTCCATTTCCGCAACATCATCTTCATCGATGCGGTCGCTTCCCTGATCACTTCTGAAAGACCTGTTCCTTTTTGGAAGCTTCTCGGAAATCTTATTACCTATATAACACATAACACCAACCAACATCAAAATCCATTGTACGCAAATTTTAACATTACGCTATATACTTAATTGCACACACGTACCAACACTTGACAGTTTTGCACCAAAAGAAGCTCTCTTCTCCTTACTTGCTAAATTCATCAAACTTCCTCCTACATAATAGTTAATTCGACAAAATAAATATACATATAATAATATGAATATTCTACCTTAAATTATAATTAACTAACCGACACTGTGCATCATTTTTGGTAGCGATCCAGTTTTCTTTTGTTTCTTTGTAAGATCCATCAGACTGCCAGTCATACTTTTCACCACAAACGCCACACGTGCTTCCAGTTCTCCGCGGGCTTTTGCATCATCTTTCGAAGGTTTGCCACGAAGTGCGTACCACCTGTCATTCGCCAAATAAAACATTAGAAAAGACAAAAGAAATGGAACATCATTTGCAATTTATTTATACGAGTTCAGCAAACCTATTCTTTGGCCGTTCGTAAATGTCGAAATCTTGGAGAGGAATTTCCACTCGGCCAAGAAATTTATCCAAGCCGACAAGGCTACGGTGATAAACCGATAATGTGACGCATGCTTTGTTATCATCGGGGATGGATCTGGAATAAAGAAATGCAATATAATATCAACAGTTCTAGATAAAATTATTACAAATCACCTACAGTTCACATTCTTCGTGCCATTCTGGACTGGTGCTCTTTTCTTGAACTGATGTTTGAAACTTTTCCTTGCCCAGCTGAATTATCACGTACACATCATTGGTTCCTGCAGTCAATTAAAATACGAGTTACTCAATCGCAATTACCCTATATGTACCTACATTTAATATGTTTAAAGTATACGTACCATGTTTTCCTTTTGTTCTCAAGTTCCGCGCTTTTTGAACTGAAAAGAAACAAAATGAAACTTGTATAAAAATCGTGCATATACAGTTACAATTATGAAATCTATTTACAAATGCAGCATTGGATTTCCAAAACTGCAAAAATCCATTTCACGGTATTTTTAATCAAATCTTGACACAGACATTTCAGTCTGTCATTTTTGTAACCTGGATACACATCATTGCAACTCCTTTCAGCATGTCAGTAAACACAAATTACATCCACAGCTGCAATCTTTCCACACCCATGCTAACAATTGTAAAAAAGAAACGGTGCCAACAGGAATGTGTAAGCTTTGAGTATTGACACACTGTGTTGAGGCATTTTGACAAGTTCCAAGCAAGAATTAATGTTTTGAACACACAACAAGTCAATGGACCCTGTTCCTGTTTGCTGAAATACGTGAAATCTAGTAGAGAAATAATGAAGTATAATTAATAAGTTTGCATATACAAGGGTAATTAAACCGCATGTATCAATAATGATGACAGCAAACTGCAAATGTTTTAAAAGAGATCCTTAACCATTATTATGTCAATGACAACGTTTGCGGTAAATTTCACGGCTCAAGAAGCAAAATGGCCAACCGAGTCCAGACACCGTGAAAAACTCTAGCTCAAAACTCCACTTTCATCTTGGGATCTGCACAAATACAATGAGAAAACCATGGTAAAGCGAGTTCAAATTAATAATGTAACATCTTATGAGAAGAAGAATTGAAAAGAAATTCAAAAAGAATACATGGAAAAAGAATTCACAACGAGAGCATTTTACGTTACTACGTGAAGCAGCATTTCATTATAATTTCAAAACAGGAAGAAAAAACAAAACAGTTCGCTGAACTTTTTAAACGTGCAACGGTCAGACAAGCATTTATAAAAATGATTCAAATCAAACAATCCCCTTTTCCTTTTGGCACAGGAAACCTTGTCTTCAAAACTGAAATGCCATGCACTTTCCTAATTTTTTCCTCAACAGGTCTTGATCTTGCTTCGTACAGGATGTGCAAAAACTGCTGAAGAGACTAAATGGTAATTTAGTTATTTATAATAAAAAAATGTGGTGCACGTGCATTATGGATTTCAGCCAAACCTGTAATATTGGGGAACAAAATATATTAAAATTATCTAACTCCATGCTCTAATATTCTATACATTTTTAATTATTTAATTAGGTGTAAATATACTTTTTGTTCAATTCGTCCGATTTCCCAGGTTTTCCAGTCAAGTGGAAATCCTAATGTTGCATGGTGATTAAATACAGTGCACTAAATTCCACAATAAATGCCATAATCATGTATAGTATGTCATTATTTGAACAGCACAGTTTTAAGTTATAATTCACATTATCAATATAAACAAATGTAGGATACATTTCATAGTTCACTCTGCTACAATTCAGGTTGGCAATATATTTTTTTTTCCTTCATATTCAAGAAATTACGTGGCCTACTATTTGTATGATAAGCGATAAAATACCATGGCAAATACCAAACCCTATATTTATAAAACAACAAAAACCTGTACCAGGAAGTTACACAAGTTTGTTTAATGAGAAGCTCACATTGCAGTATATACCGCAGTGAAACAAGGTTTTAAAATGAAAATAGGACCAAGAATACGTCGAATGAACGGAATAAACAGCACAAAATACGTACGAGTGATAGTATTTTCGTGTTTCGAACCTTGGATTTTAGTGCGCAAAATCGCGATACACGTACCTACAACTTGGGCGTGCGTTGGACTCCACATTATTCCTTTCTCTTTTGTTCTTCAGCTCGTTTTATTCCGTCGATAAACGACAAAACTATTACTTTAACACATATAGGCGTGGAAAATCCACAAGACGATCACATTTTACGTCGCTTTCCAACCAGCGACCGTGTTGAAACCAAATCCGTCATCGTCAACAATCGGCAATGAACGAGCACCGCCGGAAATTCGATACGGTGTTGCGACGTCACTTCCGGTCTCCGTTGCTAAGCAACGCCGGTTGTTTACATCGCTGTTGCAGGGATTCATTCATTTCTCACGCTCGCATTGCATTACTATTTTTGATTCAGGAAAATGGAAGAATGTTCAACTAATTTTCCATCAGAACCAAGGTGTGAATTTATTCTAATTTTGTGATTAAATATTTTCTAAGCGCAGAATACATTTCACTTAACATTAATTTAAAAAGTTTGATTTTTGAAATGTAAACAAAGGAAATTAATAAATGGAATATGTTCAATTATAGCGACTGTTTCTCTTTTTACTTTGTATTATTTACTCTTTAATATCTATTTTAATATATTTTGCATTGACTTATATCCCATTGCCATTTCAATTAATTTTTTATTGTTCACCTATTGATAAGTCCATTTTCCCCTTTAAGTTTAAAAAATACTTAAAACTGATTTAGATATGCTATGAATACTTAAATTATAATTATACTAAAAATATACTGATCATTAATTTAATTAGAATGACAAAGAAATATTTGCGAGAATTGTGTAAAAAATTGGATTTATATTTGACCCCAAATATTAACACAACTTTATACCTTCACTACCAAGGCAAGTTGATAATAAGCTAGCTCATTTGTAATATTAGACAACTTAAAAACTACATATAATATATTGCAGCACTTCGCAAAATAGAAAATCTTGATGAATATTCTGGATTGACTTCTCTATGGCTTAATGGCAACTGCATTGAAAGCATTGAAAACCTGGAAAATCAGGTGGACCTGAAATGTTTGCAAATTCAAGAAAACAAGCTAAGAAAAATCGAAAATTTGCAACACTTGCAAAACTTATGCACTTTAAACATAAGCAGTAATGCCATTGCTAAAATAGAAAACTTAAGTATGTATATGTATATACACATAGTTAATAAAAATTAATTGCAAAGAGCAAAATTAAGATAAAGTACGAATTGTATATCAAGGTTCCCTCAAGAATCTCAGGACTTTGCAGATGTCTCATAATAATTTAACATCCAGTTCAGATATAGAACATCTGGTTGAATGCGAGAATATTTCAGTTGTTGATATCTCTTATAACAAATTGGAAGATGTTTCAATTGTACCAACTTTAGCCAAGATGAGAAACCTGGTAAAAGAAAAATATGAAATTTTTAACTCAACATATTTCAAATGAACTGCGAATAAAATGTACATTTTCAGAGAGTACTAAATCTGATGGGAAATCCAGTTATAAAACTTATTGAGCATTACAGGAAAGTTGTAGTTTCTCAAATGGTAAGTTCCTTCCTATATGTACAAGTATACATTAATTCGATTAGTAGTATGTATATTAATGGTGATAATGAATATATTACTGAAGAAAGAACTGACTTATCTTGATGACCGTCCAGTTTTCCCTAAGGAACGAATTTGTTGCCTTGCATGGTAATTACATCTATTCCATTGGTTTATATGACATTTCAGATTGAAATACATGTGATCTTATAGGTCGGAAGGTGGATATATTGCTGAAACTGAGGCAAGGAGCAAATTGGAACAAGAAGACAAAGACAAAGCTGAACGTAGCGTATTAGGTGAACAATATATTATACTTACAACACTGTTCCAAAATATATTTAATCCCTGTCCATTTTATATCCCCAATAAAATTACTACCTATATTGATTTTCAGATTTGCTTGCTTTATGTGCCCGAAGAAAGGAACAAAGGAAGGCAGCCATTAATTCTAAAGATTCGCCATTTTGTATTGCAAACAAAGACAATACGGACTTGATGAAAAATGAAGAAATCCCTGAAACTATAGGTAAAATAAATGTTATGTACTATAGCTAATTCTAATTACTGATACTAACACTGATTACAACAATGGGAAATATAAATACTGTGATTTTAGACAATGTTGATGTTCCACTGTATCCTGTTGCGGAAAGAACAGTAAGTTATTTTTTTGTTCATTAATAGTATACTAATGTCTGTCAAATACTAAATAAGCTATACGTTATCTAGGAGGAATTGAAATTGGAACATTCACAAGTCCTTTTGGATGTAGAAAATTCTACGCAACTGGACAGTGATGATGACAGCAACTAAAATATACTGAAATACGTTTATATATACAAACCCAATTAAATCTCCATTTTATTACTAGATACCGTGACGCAATTGCTTTTACTGCATGCATTATTGTATATCAACTATAAAAATTATTACAAAGACAGTCACAATGATATGCTACTGCACACGCATGGCAAATATTATATTGTATATTATGTGTTTGTGCAATTAAAACCTAGTTGATGCATACTCAAGCAATCAATCCCTACACCTTACCACTGAAAAAGCTTAACAAGTATACAATCATGGCAAAGTAATTAATTTCAAGCTTCCAAATCCTGTAAAATTATAAAATTACAGAGCCACATTTCAATCCCTCGATCCCTACACAATTTGAAACTTTCACTTTGTCATGGTGGTTTGTAGAGTAAATTGGAACAACGTGGCAGTATATGACAATGTTACTAATTTTGTTCCGAATCACAATACATAGGTACAACACCATTTTCCTCCAATATACAGGTTTTTTTCATGTTGAAAAGTGTGATAATAAAAATGGAAGAATTAGCATGCAAATTTAAAATTAATTTTGAAAAATCTACTTTGAAATTTGTAATTTATGCATGGCCTCAAATTAAACAACGAACTTCCACTTGTAACACAGCTAATAAGTATAAAATGTGGGAAACTGATCAAAGTTTTTGTAAAAGAAATGCAGCATTCTCGTACACTTTGTATATACCCTGGAAATATCCCCAAAGCCATAATATATAAATATCGCAACATATACAACATGAAATTAACACCGACTTGATCACTTAATGCATCCCAACAAGTTCCTGTTCTTCAAACAAACTGACTTGGGAAAATGAACATGTTTTCCTCTCACCGGGATTCAAGATGATTTCTTAAAACTGATGTCCCAAAAGATCTATAGTGAGATCACACTTACTTAGCCATACGCCATACGCACCAACAATGATCCGGATGGAGTTTTGAACATGATAACTGGAAAGGTTGCGATGATGTTATGGTTTATCTTCATCACTGCAGTCGCCATTTTGGGGTCCAAGATGGCCGCTACCCTGTGTTGTTGATTCTGAATCGACTGTCAGACTACGAAGGCTTCTTGAACGTTCAAACAGTGAAGGATCAGTGTAAATCGGTTCACTTGGGTCATCAAATCTTGTATTTAGATGTGGCATGAATCTAGACGAGTTGAAGTACGTTGGTGAAGTGCATGTCCCTGTTGTGGCATCCGCAGATGCATTCTTGTTCTGAATCAGCTTGTAACGTCTGAAAATTAACAAACAATTATACCTTCCTGGAATATGATCCTTGTGTTTAGAATCAAGCCACATGTACAGAGAGATAAGGCAAAGAAATGACTTGTAAATGCAAACTATGTATGGTATGGTACCTATCACCGAGTCTGAATATACATACAATGTCAATGAAAACTTTATATGCAAAATAATGAAATATGTAAAGATGCATTTTACATACCTGATACGAACTGCAGCTGCAATAAGAGCTACAAAAAGAATTTTGCTGGTAATTCCTAAAGATATCATCAGACCGAAGTACAAGTTCTCGGCAGGACAATCATCTTCTTTCATGTATGCTAAAACAATGAAACCAAATCACTCATTTCCATATAATCTTTGTATTTTTTTCATGCTCTTGTATATCTATATTATTGTAACATGATTTATAACTCACGTTGTTGACTTGCTGCCAAATCAGCCCTTGTCATGTAAACTTGATACAGTCCCCTCACTTGTTCTCCATCACCATCAAATTGTGTCATATTCAACTGGTCCATATTTGTGACATTAGTAACTGTGTAACTATCGTCTATATCTTCTTCATTATCAGTTTGATTTCCAGGCAATTCACGCCGTTTTCTGCCATATGACAGCACATTGTAACGACCAGGAGAGTTGCAAGTTACCTGCAAATTCCAGCCGCAGTTTAAAATTATATTCAATATTATTTTTTTGTCTAATGTATAATGTTGAAGTATACGTACTGGTTGGCAAGGGCCTCTGCAGGTACGAACTGTTGCCTCAAATACCAAGAAATTGGAATCGGGGATTTTGAAGGCATTGAACTGGGTTTCCAGACCATCTCCTTCTCGAGAACGATCCAAAGCCGGGAAAATGTACCAATCAACTGGACATCTAACAAAATGTCAAATAAATTGCATGATCATAGGAGTGTTATTTCTATTTGGATGTAAAAAGTGAACTTACGCCCCTTTAATTAGCATGCCATTGTTTTCGCCAATGGATACTGCTTCCGGAAGGGCTTAAGTATAATGCTCAGAACATAATATAATTACCCTGCTGGGTCAATCAACTGGACAACTCTTCCTGAATAAGGATCTTTTGCAAGAACGTTGCTGGCAAAGATGTCAGAACTGTAGCCAACTACTTGGAATATACCAACAATAATGGATTTGTTAATTTGATTAGGAGCATTATGTGATATTTGAACAATGGAACGAAATGAACTCACATCCTCGTTTGCTTTCCAATCGGAATGTAAGAGGATCTCCTACAGCAATAGCCTGAACAGGTCTTCCTTGCAAAAGAATCTTGAGATGGATATTGGAAGCTAGGATATTTTGAGCTGGCAAATAATCAATTGGGATTGGAACAGTTCTGTATAAGATGGAGAATAAATACAATGAGTTGATATCTAAAATCAATGGCAAATGTAATACAAAATGGTGACAGGAAATGAAATGCATTGTTAATTTCCTGTTATTATAGATATGTACCCAGTGTTAATTACGCCGGAAGAGACCACTGTCTCTCCAGGTCCAAATAGAGTGCATGTCAGGTTGTACTTCCGGTCACGTCCTGTTTGCACGAAGTCATTGAACTGTACCACTACAATGTTGGTGAAATACTCAGCACCATACTGAAATAGCAAAAGTCAACCATCACTTTTGAATAAAATGTTTGCAAATTGAAAAAGGAAAACCATGCATGACTTACCCCAAGTGTACCACATCTAGGGAATCCATCAGGTCTGCTGATCCTCAGCACACTGACACTTTCCCCACGTCCATCAAAGAAACAGGTGTCATAATAGCCATAAGTGTAGATCCGTCCATAAAAACCTTCAGGTGTGGTCAGAGTGAATTCAATTCCATCCTCACTGCAAACTTGCTTCACTGCAATGTAAAATATTATCAATGACGTCATCAATATTACACAAACATTTCCCAAAATAGCAATGACATTTAATGTTCCTCATACCTCGTCATGCTATTGGAAAAGAAAGTAATGACCAAAAAGTTGGAGCCAAACTGAAGTAACAGTGCATTGGTTTCAATTTATTGGTGCATTTATGGTACAGAATAGGTATACTAACTAAAGTTAATCACCATGGCAACCGTACAGAAAGTTGACAAGGACTTCGATGTGTAATACTGCAGTACATATTGCACAATATAATACATGATTGAACAATTATAATTATAGTATTATTAAGTTTAATAAATTGCACATATAGAAGGGAATCTCGAACCTTCAAGACCAAAAGATCACTTGCAAATATTGAACTTGCTATTCGGTCGCACATGGATATATGGAAATATTTAGAAATGCATTGTTACAGTAAAAGGAAATCAGTCCCAACATGCGTTTCAGTGCAGAGAATCAAAAAGCCGTGCAGAATAAAAAATGAAAGCCAAACAATTGTTTGCTAAAAAATGTAAATTGGTGTTGAGAAAGTTCGAGAAGCCCCATTCAAATAAGTAAGAAAAATAAAAGCCCGAATAGAAATATAATAATACATAAACTTCCTGCAGGAATAGTTCATCCAGTTCAACAAATGTAACTGATTTTTCAGGTATAAATTATTATTAATTTCTGTATTAGCTCATTTCCTTTACAGGAAATTGTTCAGAATTTAAGATTTGTTCAAGTGACAGTGGTAATAAGTTGTTATAGGGTATAACCAAGTTATAATGTGTTGTTTCTTTTCATTCATTTTGATAAATGAACATGTAATGAAGTCAAACTTCAAGTAATAGAACTCTTTTGTTTAGAAGTACTGAGAGTGTTTTGCAGATAGACCAGCCAACCATATGAAAAGACTGCAATGAAATAAGGTAAGAATGTGTGTTTATCCTTTGGTTCTGGACCCAAAATGGACCCTACCGTCCAATGTCCCAGGGTATGGGAAGCCTCCCATTGGGTATCCGGAAATGCCTGGGATCATTCCGGGTCCTTGCGGATAGAGGTTAGGGTAACCGGCTCCGGGGTACACTCCTCCACCTGGGTATTGGGGTAACAGTGGTGCCTGGAACACTGCTGGAGGTTGATAAGCACCGCCCATGTAGCCTGGGTGGGCTGGGTACGTGGCTGGAACACTGGCTGATGCAGAGAATGGAGATGCCACCAAAGACCTCCTCTCGTAGTAGTCAAACTCTGAATTGCGGTCAAAGTAACTGGGGTTGTTCAGGTCCAAGGTAGTGGAGTCTTGGTCACTCAGTTCACAGTTCTCTTGGAAAAAGTTCCTGTACAAATATCAATCCAGTTCCATACAATGTGAGTGACCATGCAGCTAGAAACAAATAGTGTGTTGCATTATTACAGTACCTGAAGTTGAAAGCTCTGCAGAAGAAATCTCTGGATTCTGAACATTCTTTTTCACAGTCCTTCAGCCCATTGACAGTGATGATCTTTCTGATATAGTAGTATCTTATTCTTTGCCTGGGACCAGCAAGAACAAAGCTATCTGAAGAGGGTGTTGTTGGTGGTTTGGCCGGTGTTCTGCTAGGTCCATAGCTCCCGTAGACTGCACTTCCACTTCCTTGAACGAACGATCCAGTTCCAGTTCCAGGTGTTCCAGATAGACCTGAACCACTAGTTGGACTTCCAGAAGCCGGTGCCCCAAACGATGAACCGTAACTTGGGTTGGACACCGCGTAAGAAGGGTTCGATGCTCCGTAATTTGGGTACGAGGAACCATATGAAGGATTTGAAAAACCGTAAGGGTTTCCAGAGCCCAAAGTGTCTGGATAGGGGTTCATGGATCCAAAACTACCAGGGCTTCCAGGACTACCGTAGCCAGGACCGTACCCTGGTCCACCGGCTATCGATAAGCCTGGCCACGAAGACCCAGCAGCGGAATTTCCCAAACTGGGAAATTGGGCAGAATTGTACCAATTGTTTAGTGGATTTGCACCGGGTCCTCCTGGTGGGAAATTAGCACCAGGACCTTGTGGGAAATTAGCACCAGGACCTTGTGGGAAATCGGCACCGGTGCCGAAAGGTGGACGATCTGCCGGTGCAGGGAATTGACCGGCGAAAGGTGATGGTCCTTGTCCTGTTCCTGGCATTCCTGGAGCACCAGGGAAAGGAGATCCGGGGAATGCTGATGGTGGGAAAGGTCTTAAGTTAGTGGGAGGTCCATAAGGTATTTGCGCCCCTGTTGCGACAGAGGAGCTTCCACTTCCAATTCCTCCAAAGCCATTGCCTCGATCTGGAAAATGACAAACAGTATTTTAACACAGTATATATCATGATGTCTATAGTTTTCCGAGTGCTGCCTTAGTGAGCATTTTCTGCACATTCAAATTACATTATTTTTAAATGTTGCAAAGCATTCAATTAAGAGGTGATACTATAAAAATACTTGATAATTCTAACATATATTATTTCTTATAATATGCATATATCATTAAAAACATTTGTTGGCTTTTTATAGCACGGCAAAAGCCAGGATTATACATCATTAGCGGTTCTGAAGCGCATGTCTCAAAATCAATAAAATGCAAAATAATGATTGGCAATGTCAAGGTATAAAAAAATGCTGCAATCATGCATACAAAATCATGCGTTGCAATAGGAATGAAGCAATGCATTATGAGCCAATCGTCTTTCGTCAGCCAATAAGCATTTACGTAGCATTGCATAAAGATATTTAATCACAGACAATTAACCTCTGACCTAGAGCAAAATGATGTTTGGGCCTTATATGCCTAGTATCACAAATAGGAGTTTCCCTTCCACCTACACACAAACGACAAACTAACACGTTATTCATAATAATAACCCACAGTGAACAAATAAACAAATAAATAAAGTCAACAAACGGCACATACAGGTAGTTTATAATTGTGTAGGTAAAAGATTGTACCTAGATTGGTACCAAGGATGCTTTCGTAGTAGTCGTAGTCCTGGTCGAATTCGAGCCGAGCTGTTGCATCATTCCTTGACCTTTGACCGAATCTGCAGGTCCTTGTCCTTCGACTGTATATCAGGGACATGCACTTGGAAAGTCCCATGCGAAGACATTCTTCCAGGCATGCACTCAGGGTCCTAGCTTGACTGTCTCCACCGTAATCAGCCAATGGCAATCGCTGGCCTCGCACTCTCTCGAACGACCCAACTATTGGTGGAGCTGGTGACAGTGTTGACAATGAAATGAAATCAATTCTGCACATTGTTAATAGTTACACTGTACAGCATTTGCAAGAACTTGCCTATTCCCAGGTTGAGGCACATAACTTCTGAGTAGACACTTGTGCTTCCAGGTACAGCACGGATGTCACCAGGTTGTGATACAGAGTCCTCGTCGGAAATGACACATGTGTGACTTCTGTCATCGAATTGGACAGACCTACAGAACAGGTGTCTGTGTGTAAGACACTGTCTTTGACACTCCAACTCAGTGGCAGTGCTGAGAACTTCCATAGAAAATGGTCCGGTGAACTCTGTGCTTGATTCTTTGATGAAGATTGGGATTCCCTCACACCGCCGATTTTCTACAAAATACAGTTTCGATCAAAGAGTTTGTAGATCAATATTGTTTTTTAAATTGGATTATAAATGAAATTGTGTTGTACCATCGAGGCAGACGTTTTCTAGGTACACATCACTGGGATCTCCAGCTTGAAAACCTTCTGGATTGTCCCTGCGAACTGATCTTGACATGTAGCACCTGCCTGTTTTTGGGTTGAAAGATGCTGACCGGCAAATAAATGGCACCTCGTTTAGGCATCTAAAACATCACCAAATTATATAGGAAGTGTTCAGAATTATTCCTCTAGAATAAACTGCTTTATTATAATTACCTATCTTCACATTCTGTCCTGTTACTGACGTAAATCTCCTGTCCATCTCTGTCATCAAACCTGAATCCTTCCCAGCGTTCAAACACGTAAGCTTTTTCAGGACATTCTGAATACACCCTGCTGGCTGTAATCAAATATAGGGGGCTACAAATTAATTGAAATGGAAAGGAAAAATATACTTATAATGTATGTAGAATGATAAACTGACACGAAAGGCAAATCTCTTTGAAGTGGGAATGATATTTGCTGGTGGCCAATTGACCACGACCTTTCTCAGTCACATCTTTCTCTTTGGTCAAATAACAAACAGATTCATCAAAATCAGTGGCAGCACCAGGTTGGGAAACGAAGATGGAACTTCTTCTTCCGGGAACGAAGTCAAAAGACACATAGTCGCTTTCTGTGTTATCTGGACCTCTGTTCTGGATGACCATTTCTCGGCATCTTTCTAAAACTTGCAGCGGAGGAGCCCTTTGCCGAAACTGTAGAAATAATATTCACATTTGCAATATTTGTTTCAAATTAGTTGTGTCAATTAAAACCATACTACCCAAACAAGGCATGCATGGACATCATTCATTCCAATATTGTTTGAACACAAAGGTTTTCGGAATTCTAACAGGCAATATTTTACATGACAAGCATAAAACAATTGCCCATTGAAAATATAAATACATAGATTTCCTGGTTTGATTGGTGGAAAAAGTGAACTATATAGAAATTTGAATGAAACGACAAGCGGCGTTTTGTTAAGTTTTGTTCTCGTTTGTTCGCATTTCACCTGGATTTAAAATGCGGAACATTTCCGCCATCACAATTGCGATTCAATTCTTAATAATCATTATTATGATATGGGTGCACTCACAGGTTCCTCGTCATATCCCTGCAGTTCCATATCCGGCAATTTCTCAAAAGTCAACCTTCCGCCTCGACTGTTACATGATGGCTGGGCTACATACAAATGAAACAATAACATGCAAAATCAGCACAATTTCCTATATACAACTATTTTCTATCGATCCTTACATTTATTGATCCATATATACCTACACCAACCACTCTTGCCTACACTGAAGAAAACAAGTTACTCCAATTCGCTTAACAATATAAAACTTCAACATTGATATTATTAATTTTTGATAAAGAAACTATAAGACTACCTATAGGTTTAAAATTGTTAATTTTCATAAAATTTGAAAATGGCAAAACTATTTACTATGCAGTTATTGTCCACTCTCGATAACAATAATTTATTACTACAATAAAATAGAGTATGTGTAATTAATTTGCAGCATGTCATGCACATACTATGCTTTTGTTAAATTGTACCGTTATGGCTGTGCATGGCTACAATTACATGAAAATCCTGCATGACTAATCCAAAAGGTAATTCTTATTTTTTGTCATGGACGCAGGTTGGAATTATTTTGTGCTAATAAAAATAATGAATGAAAAAGTGCAGCCACAAGTGAGAGGATGTGGGTGAAATGACCAATTAAAGGTTGATATGAGGATAGGAGGGGGATGACCGAAAGTTGACAATTGCACACAGGGTTTTGGTCCTTGGATTGCGAACAAAGACCTTTGCAAGCATTGATGGGCGTTCCCAGCACTGAAAAATGCACCATCCGCAATCATCAATGCACAACGATTTTTAGGTGCACAAAAACAGTCAAATATGTTATTTATTGTTAGTGAAAAAGAGAAAAAAAAACTGTTTCCGCACCAGTTTCCAAAACCTTTTTACATCCTCGTACCTTTTCATATTGTTTCAGATTGATGAATCACATGTATTGAAATTCGAGGCTGTCTGGTGCTAATTAAAATAAATAACTTAATTAAAATGGAAGATTTCTCATCAAAAGTGATTCTGGATTAAAAAGCTTCATATTACAAAATTTTAATTTGTACTATCACATCAAAATACTTTATACTTAAAAATATTACATAATTACAATTTGCAATTGTACTTGTGCATATATAAAATTATATACACTCTAGGTTTATGATAATAAAATGGCAAAACTCTTTTTAAACATTTTCATATAGGGTACCTTTGTCTTGATTTCTAGCCCAATCCAAATAAACTAGAAATTCAATCTAGGTATACAAAATCCAACCTCATTGAGCAATTTTGATAAGCCTGAATAAAAGGTGCGACTTCTAACCACCGAACCGAGTCCTTATATAGTGGAAATGTGGTCCAAATTTCCGGTTCTCACATACAAGCCACAGCCACCACATCCTTCCTTTTTCAGGTGCAAAAATAACAGTTGGGAACATATATCACATAGGTCTACTGCATAATTGTTTCATGTATCACATTACAGTGCTCAAAAATGCATGCAAGACACATTATCCATTTTCTAAAATGTTTTCACCTCTATATCATTTAATTGAAAATTTTGGAAATTGTTATCGGACATTTTTTGGGGCATAAAAACAACAATCAAGTGTCATCTTCCGGTCATCACAGAAACTAGGACTCTTCTTCCTGTTTTATTCATTGTAAATTCTCGAGTAGTGACTGTTAATATATTGTATATTTTCTGTCATTCTTGTTCAGGTGATAACAATGTACACACTATATAGGGCATAAAATTTAACATTTAAAAACTACCATTGTTATTCATCCAAACATTTTTTGAAAGTATAAGCTTTGTTTGCATAGAAAAACCGTTGCTTAATCTTACATGATTTTTTCCAATTGGTCTTTTCAGCTATTGCACAGATTTCACATCTAATAACATTGATAAGCTGTATATGCCTATATGTATATAGCAAATGTTTTAGCTTAAGATCAATAAAATTATCCTATTTACAGTTAAATTTCTTATGGATACCTGCAGAAATTTGTATTAGTAAAATATACGCACAATTTTCCATGTCATCTAAAATCCTAATACCGTACTGTATATGCATATAGATTTCTCACCCACAATTGTACACTAAATACATAGTACACGTGTGTATATGTAAATATATGGTACTATATAATTTTCAGTTAGCTAATAAAATAATATCGACATTACATTACCAGTTTGGCAGCACCACACAACAGAAAAGTGATGCAGAGAAACCAACTTTAAAAACAGAATTAACAATACAAGTTGAATTGAACTTTTGTATATCGTACGAATTTCGTACAAGTTGATACCAATAAATGCATAACCCACGTGACCGAGTTTGTATTACTGTTCTTATTAATTATTATAACTGTTATAACTTACCAGTCGTTAGCATGCGAAGCACTGTAAGGAACGATATGACAGCCACCATCGTTGTCTGCTGTCTCATCTTGCGAGTGTCCAAATCGAAAGATTCCCTACGAGAGACGCATATCGCATTTGATCAGCGTCTGATGCACACAACGACAACAATAACAACAACTTGTCAATCCGTTTACACTCTCCACATTTGACAAAAGTGCGTGTACTTACGAATTCGAAACAAACGAACTTCCCGCGCGATCCTATTGGCCGCGGACAAGCCGACGGCCAATGGCAGATCGCCAAACCAATACCCCGCCCACGTACACATGGAACGTTTTTGAATTTCTTTGTAACGGCCAGGGTGGAAGCAATGAGCTCATTGGTGGAAGAGTAGTGTCTGGTTAGGTGGTGCAGCTCGGTTCGAAAAGAGGCAAAAGTATGAAGGTCGTTCGCGTCGG
>JAQFZQ010001525.1:0-18979 GCA_034696005.1 Glomeris marginata | reverse complement strand
TTGGCCACGCCCATGCTGCGTTACGATTCGCTACTTGAGCTTTTTTTTTTACCTATCTACCGCCCGGAACTACTATATAACATTTACACTACTGTCTTTGATCCCCCCAAAAAGTCAAAATTCCAAACATGGAGATGTATAGGAGGGACATTGAGCCCCGGAAATGACGTCACACAGCAAGCAATTGGGCGTGGCCAATTTTTGCCCTTCTGAGATTGGTTGAGTTAGCTCTAACAGTATAACTAAAGCAATGCAAAAGCAGTGTCCACAGGTTGACATTATAACTTCGGCCGCAAACTATAACACAAAGTTCCCTAAATGCTCACTAGATGGCGCCACTGTACTGCTCATTTTTATTATTTTATCCGATTTACTTCGAATTTCGAGAAATTCAAAGACAAATGGTCACTTTGAGGGGTAATGAGAGTAACAATAAAGGGAAAAGGTGGTGTCCACCGGTGGCACATTTGGCCGGCAAACTTCCCCAGTCGGTTTCCAACGTTTCAAACGCACTGCATCAACTGTTGTATATGTATATACAGTCATTCATTGGGTTTGTAAAAAGATATTTTGCCCGTTATACGAGAGTGCTATTCCTGGATTTGAAGGCAAAAGAAACAACAAACCCAAACGCATTATATACGTAATTATGCAGGTCTGGGTGTGACGTCACCGGTGTGCAAATAAACAGCACGGATGGTGTGTAGAGTATAAAAAGGATATAAGTAAAGAAGAAGAAGAAGAAAAGAAGGTTAGGAAATTTTGTATGCCAAACACAGTCACAAAAAGTGTGATATGGTGTTTTTAAGGCGTTCAAAAAGTGGATAAAAACCCCAACACTTCTGGCTCAAAATCATCAAAATCTGGTGGGATTTATGTGGATTTGTACCGCAAGACACCACACACACCACACCGGCCATTTATACCCTTACTCCACGTCGTCCATCAAAAAACAACGGACCTACAGAAAAAAAATACAAGGACCCAAACGGCCTTTTGAACCCTATTTCATCCCTGGCCAACATCATCTCTTCACACCCCAAATACTCCTTAAATCCACCGTTTTTCCCAACAAACACATCTCAACGATACAGATCGATGGTCTAAAATAAGCCACGCCCCTTCATCTAACTCCGCCCCACGCGACAATCGGACTCGAAAAAGAAGTTTCATACCGAGAAAAACCATGAAGAAAGCAAGTATTGCAATAAAATCTCAGTGGAAATTAGTAAAATTGGTGAACCTCCTAACTTAATTACCCCCACAAACTCTTAAGTGATCTTAGTTATGAAGTTTGAAAGCTGTAGTAATTTGTGTAACATTGGTAAACCTCCTAACTTAATTACCCCAACATACAGGAGGTTAGCTAACTTATGTAAACCTCCTAGCTTAATTACCCCCATAGACATTTTAAGAGCTAATAACCTTTTACTCTTAACCTACACGAAGAAATATCATGTGGAAATTAGTAATTAAATAAGTTATTATGATGTCCAATTAAATATCTAGTTTGCTAGAATAGGAGGTTGGCTATAGCATAAGCGAACCTCCTAACGTAATTCCCCCAATGATCTTTTAAATGCAGACAGTTATAAAGTTCTTTGTAGGGGTTTGGGTAACTTTGGTCAAATCCTATAGCTTTACCCCAACATACAGGAGGTTAGATAACATTTGTAAACCTCCTAGTTTAATTACCCCGACTAACTTTAAAGGTGAACTGACACGGTTTATGTAAGAAGAAGAAAAAAACAATAAAGAAAATATGTGCTGCAACAAAATATCTGGAAAATAGTAAGAAAATAGTTATTAGCACTTCAAACTGGGCGGGGTAATTAAGTTAGCAGGTTCATTTATTCTTTTGTTTGGTTTAAGACGTAATTATTGCAATTAATGTAGAATTAATTGATCACAATAAATGAAGTATTAAACTCTGGATTTTGGTTGAAGATTGATGTAATCAGCGTAGTATGTGCTAAAACAATGTGCATTACACGCCCTCTGGTGGAAACAGACAGAACTACAACTAGGGGACACTTAATTTACTAATTACGTAATTTATTTTCCAGCAGGTTAACTACATAATCGAGGTCTGGAAATCCAGGAACATTATCCTTATCATCCATCATATATCTTTGTTATATTCTATAGAAAAAAAGTAGGCCTAGTTCCAATGAAACTCAAAACAATTTTGATATTGCCACACCTTGTAAATAAATCCTGAGAAATTTTCCTTTCGATATTGAGAAAAATAGAAAACATTGATAACAACTAACTTTTCTTCTCTATTTTGAATTTATACCAACTGTCCGTGCTTCCATCGATTTCCCTGATTATCATTTACATTATTTCTAACATTGCATTTAATCTAATAACCAATTAAGCATAATTCTATATTTAATATACACAATTTAAAAATTAATGTTGCTTAAAAAACTTTGTGCAACATTTATATAGTAAATAAAAAAATCATTATTTGTGATAATCAGATTATTTTGAAACCTGTCTATGACAGAAATAGATAAACTGGCATTTGTCCCACTGACATTATTATTCATGTTTTTAAAACCTCACTATACTGGAAATATTACTTACTAAATCATAAATATTATTTATAAAAATATACCCAAATCGTTTCATTTTGATTGATTATTTTGAAAAGTGTTCACTTATTTCTGAACCACCATGTATTCCTGAATAAAATATTATACAGTTAGAAATATTGTTTAAACACTGTTCATTTACAAATATTGTTACTAAAAACGAAACAAAATTTGTTTAATTAATTTAAAAATTAATTGTATGTATTTTGGAAAAGTGTTCAATTACTTTTGAACCAGCCCGTATTTCCCGTAATAAATTGATAGAATTTGCATAATACACACAAATACATACACACTATTATAGGTTTATATTACACACCGTTTGTTACATAATAAATATTTTAGACAAAAAGAAACAGAAATTGTTTAATTAATTTATGGACGTTTCGTATTTTGGAAATGTGTTCAATTACTTTTGAGCCAGGCTGTATTCCTCCAATAAATTGATAAAATTGATAAAATTAATATAACATAAACACTATTAGAAATATTGATTACACTGTTCCATAATAAATATAGTTATGAAAAAATGAAACAAACATTGTTTTAATTTAAGGATGTTTTTGTATTTGGGAAAAAGTGTTCATTACTTTTGAACCAGCCTGTATTTTTCCAATAAATTGAAAAATTTGAGTAATATTAATATAAATACATACACATAATAAAAGATATTGATAACACACAGTTTGCTACATAATAAATATATTTTACAAAAAGGAAACAAATTGATTTTAATTAATTTAAGGATGGTTTGAATTTTGGAATTTAGTGTTCAATTACTTTTGAAGCAGGTTGTTTTCCCTGCAATAAATTGATATAAATAGTTTGTCCAATGGCCGTGCTCGCTGCCAATCGCCAAATACATAGAACATGACGTAATCAGCTGCGATCATCGATATAAACCAGAGGGACTGTCCCCACACGACTCTCCGCCCGCCGCCACCAGGGGGCGTCGCATTAAATAATGTAAGCGGCGTTTCGTCTGCCTGGCTCAAGTTCAAAAACGTGCCTCAGCGTTTTTCTCCATTGATCTACTACAGGAAAAAATCCACTCCCACCCACCAAAACGAAACAAATAACTACACAACGCCCCCTGGTGAGTCCCGGAGTAAACAAAGCAGTAAACAAAGCTTGCTCAACATCAGCCGATCTGCCATAAAACGGACATATAAATGTGAAAAATATCGAGGAAGCTAAAGAAACTACAACGCCAGTGGGAGGAGCGTGGGGCTGGACACGCCCCCTGGTCGGAGATATCGACTGCAGCGCCACGCGGTGAAAAGTGGCGATAACCAGATATAGGTACACTTCACCTCAATGTTTCCAACACAGTTTGTTATCTGTGTGAACACGAACAACTGTTTCCTATTTTACATGTTTAGATAGGCAACAGCAAACAAATAATGGAGACGTGTGCAAAGGGGGCCGTTCAATATCCATGTTCAAAAAAAATTAATATTGCTGTAAACGTGACATAGATGGCGCTGTTAATTGTATTCTATCAAGTTATGGTGGCAGCAATAAATATTTAAATTATGCAAATTACGCATATTCAAATGTGTATCTAAATTTCCATAGGGATCGTTCAATATTTAGATGGGAAAACCTGGTGGAAAAACCTGTTTATGGTGGAATCTTATTTAGCACCTGCAATTCCACCACTGACAAGTTGTGTAGATACATTCTTCAAACTGCGATTTAAAAATTACGACCTTCAATTTTGGTATCAGTGCAGGGGGCCGTTCATTTATTATGTTTTCACAATTCACGAAATAGTTTAAATCTACGAGAGATAACGCTAGAGGGCGCTGCGAATTGTTTTCTCATCGCACCGATAAACAACAAACAGGGGTCATTAGTTATTCTAGTTTAAAAAAAAATCCACAAACAAAAAGTGAATTTCGTTCAACAAAAAAAGTACAATGAGGGGTCGTCCATTATTTTAGTCAATCAATACCAATATTACCCGTTGTCCAACTCAAGAAAAAAGTAACAATAAGGTGGGTTCTTCATTTCCCCCTCCCCCTCCCGACCCCCTTAAGGTTGCCATGGTAACCTCCCTTTGGGTATGGGTGTGGCTTTGCCCTGGGGAGAATCAGAAAGTGGCCCGAAGTGAATAAACAGACACACATCTAAGAATAAATGCACGAAAACGCCCCACAAACACAAAGTTTACTCTACTCCCACCCATCCTCCCTCGTGACGTCATCGGGGGGTGGGTGAGACGGGCGGAATAAACAGAATAAACATCGGGTCAACAAGAAAACGATAATGGACTCGTCCGAACGTCGGGCGACCCGTGCTTTCCCTACGGACCGGTTCACCCCCGTGCGCGCATCACCCCCGCGCATCCGAGCGTCGGTGCGCACGACCCGGATAAACAGTTGTTTACTTAAAGCGGGGGGCGGTAGGTGGCGTTGTTTTGGGTGGCGGGAATGGAAACGACGTTGCCACGGGAGACGTGACGTCAGTTGTTGCCTTGCTTTTTGCATGCCAACTCTCTCTTGCTGGGCTTGTTTACTTGTTTACTCGAGTTGGTGACGAGCTGGTGGGTGGGTGGGAGGGTTGCAACAGTCACGTGATCGTCACTGCACTGTATTATTATAACACACTTTGTGCTTTTAGCCAACCAATGGATGCAACAAATGACCGCTGTGACGTCATCAATAAATTATAATCTAATTTCAAATATTCAACTTCCACATATTCTCTTAAATTTTATAATTTCCTTATAAAAACAACAAAAATTAACCTAATCGAATTTCCCAGCCAGGGATCGTTCCAGTCATTGATTTCCATGACTGTTTTCTCAATGTTACCCCCGATGTTAAATTTATTTTAAAATAATCAAGAAATAAATACAATTAACTTATTTTCCCTTTAAAGACACTAAAATATTTTTCTTATCCTTGTACATCGATTTCCTGGATTCCCAGGTCATTAGGAAACTTTCTTACACAATAAGGAAAAGTCACTGAAAATTAATGCATGAAATAACAATATTTTAAAATATTATATAGGCCTAATTTAAAAGTTGGAATAATGATATTAACAAATTGAATTCCATGACTTTTCACTGAATTCCCCTGAAAACTTTTCATTACATTCCCCACTGACTAGGTATACATATTTACTCATATTCCCCGACTCATTGAGTACATATATTGTTTGTTATAAATAGCCATTACTGGAATTCCATGACTCATATTACTATTAAATTATTTAACTTGGTAAAAACTAAATTAAAACAATGTTTGCTCTTTAAATATCATTCCCTTAAATTCCCTGACTATTATTATTCTAATTAACTTTTTAAATATTAAACAAAATTCAAATATATTGTTTGTTATAAATAAAAATCCTTAACTTCCATGACTTCACATTACTATTATTTTTTCTAAACATAAAATTCAAATATTGCTTGCTATAAATATCACATCCCTTAAATTCCCTGACTCATAATTACTATTAAATGTAACTTGTTAAACACAGACTCAAATTCATAGTCTGTTATAAACAATTCCTTAAATCCCCTGACTTCAAATTCCCCTGATTTCTAACTACGCCTCTAAACCAAATACCTTGACAAATTCCCATACTT
Source organism: Glomeris marginata (assembly GCA_034696005.1). Taxonomy (NCBI): domain Eukaryota; kingdom Metazoa; phylum Arthropoda; class Diplopoda; order Glomerida; family Glomeridae; genus Glomeris; species Glomeris marginata. Next base: position 12,778 of record JAQFZQ010001525.1, on the reverse strand, counting down.
TCCTATTAGACCTTGAACTTTCCCATATTAAAATCTAACAAATATTTCTTTATATGTAGTAATATACTATATTAAAACTCCCTGACTTTTCCTTGAATTCTCCCTGACCAAACATAAAACCCTGCATATAAACTACAGATATAATAAACAACTGTTAATCACTGGGCCGGAATATAAGACAAAGCGAGACAAAGTACTACCACATACTTATGTCATGCTAAATCACTGGTAAACGTAACGCAACGTAACGCGTGACGTCACAGAAAGTACTTCCGTACAAACATTGTTGTCTATTGAACGATTTCCTCGAGATTTTTTCTACTTTTTCTGGCTAAAATTCAATAGTTGCCGTCGTTGTCGCACTTGTAGTAGATTGTGTTGCTGGCAATCCGTATGCAAATTACCCGTGCATTCACGTTGCAAAACCCCGTAGGCCATTTGTCGCAAACATCTAAATGAATAAATATATCTACTGCTATAGGTTGGGTGAAGAAGAAAATTCAAGAAAAAATTCACATGGGAATAAATAAGAGAGAGTTTGGGAACGCCCCCGCCAGGCGGCGCTGCAAAAGAGAAAAAAGGGAAAGAACATAGACAACGTTTTACACAAACAAGCAAACAAAAGTGTGAGATAAATATGAAAACGTCCCAAATAAAACGACCGATATATAGAAACACGCCTACTATTCGTCACAAATTCAAACAGGCTCCGCCCACTTTACTGCAATATCACTATGCAATCCACATCTGTCCAACTTGTCCGACTATAACAGCGAAAATCTATTCAAATCTACTCTAATATCAGCCAAAAGTAAAAGAAACAAAACGTTTCCCGCTTTCGACACCAGGTGGCGCACCCAAAACTGCTGTTCATTAAGACCCCACAACTGAAATAGTGGAATTGCAACCAAAAGTCAAAATCCCGTCCAATTCCACACAATCCCATTGAAACAACGATTTGTTCATTTTTGAAATTAAGTGTTTCCCACTTTTAACACCAGGTGGCGCACCCAAAACTGCTGTTGATTAAGATTATAGCACGCATTCGAAATGAAACTGTCTTCACAATCTCGCAAAAATTAGTAACAAATCTACTTGAAACATTATCAGGTATGCTCACATGGTAAATTCAGTGTTTCCTACTTTCGATACTAGGCGGCGCACCGACAACTGCTGTCGATTAAGACAACGCAATTAAACTGAAGAAATTGCAAACAAAAAATCAAATATCCTGACTAATTCCTTTACAATCCCCCCATTGAAACCGATTGAAACAAGTTGAGAAACTCAGCTAAGTGCTTTCCACTTTAGATACCAGGTGGCGCAATGAAAACAGCTGTTGATTAAGATCACACAACAGAACTGAAGAAACTAGAAACTGAAATCAAAACCCCATCTAATGACTTACAATCGCATTCAAACACTTGTTCACTTTAGAAATTAATTGTTTCCCACTTTCAACACCAGGTGGCATACTAAAAGATGCTGTTGATTAAGACTACTTTCCTTATCTTCAAATGTCACTATAAATACGCACCCTACAATGCATGTCATTCGAAAATTGGTCACAACCAAATACAAAATCAAATGTTTCTCGTTTTCTACACTAGGTGGCGTACCGAAAAGAACTGTTGATAAGACACACCCACTCAAAACCGAACTATATTTCTGAATTTCCCATATAAAATAGCCCTAACATTTCCATTTTGTAGCTCTAACTTTAAACCGCAGCGTTTTCCAACGCGCCACCTGGTATCGTAAGTGACAAACACTTTCCAGGGAAACTCGTCTCAGGACAAGTTTGGCTCCATTTCCCACACACGACAATGAACAAGAATATATGAATGGCACCGTGATTTATGGATTATTGTCCTTTTTGACAAAAAGGGGTTGCCAGACATGACGTGAGACCACGCTTAGCCTAAAACAAAGTACTGAACTCACAAGCTATAGCATCGAATAGTCACAACCGTAAAAAACAGCTGTTCACGTTAGTCACGTGTGAAAATAATGACAAATTTGTCACCAAAGATCAGTGTTTACAATTTTACAGCCTGGTTCAAAAGTGAACAATCATTATAATGTCTTGTTTAAATATTTTTAGAAATGTAGTTCGTGTTTTTCATGTTGTAATTAAATCAATAACTACTTTACTCAGTGTTCTCAGTAACAACCAAACAACTATGCTAATAAAACATCATTTCTATGAATGCATTTTTAACTTATCAACTACATTAATAGGTCTAATAATAAAATTAGTATAAATTCCCTGACTTTCCAATGATTCATTGTGCAATTAATTACTAATAAAGATGTACAATTTATTAAACAGGGTTAATTATACAATAATTACAGTATGAAGTGATTCACAGTGACGTCATTAATTATTTTAATTACCTTACTATCCACGTGTTAATCAGACAAAAGTTAAACAAAATGGCTACTTAAATCAGTAGTTACTGCATTGCCAATATTTCTAATTGGACACAAAAACTGCTATCGGGGGTTATTCATTAATTACGTCCACAAATCTGTATTATTAACTGCGCATTTCTTATTGCACGATTAAACGATTGCCATCTTGCCACGTGCTTTGAATAAACGCCGCAACTTGGACCCAATGAACACATGTATACGTTTTACCGCCGCGGCTCCTATTCAAGTCGATCTATATTTTAATTTCCTTAATTCCGAACAGAAGCAGGAAACTATATTTACAGTATTTAATTACTAACTTTCCAATTTTCCTATTTTTCCCCCTTGAAATAAGCAATTAATTGAACTACTAATTCTACTATACTAGGTCTTAAATTACATTTCCTAATCCTCTTTTTTCCAGGTTTACTCCAATCCAGCTCATTGTTTACTCCTTGAATATACCATTCTGTTTAAAAATATGTAACCAAAATATAAAAAAAAATAAATAAATAAGAAATGTAAAATAAAATTTGCAAAAATATAAAACAAATATAAAATGATAAGAAATACAAAATAATAATTTAAAATGCAAAATAGAATTTTAAACAATAACCTAAATACACAAATATAAAATGATTTAAAAAAATGTAAATAACAATTTTAAAATTATGAAATAATATACACAAATATAAAATAATAAGCACAAAAATTAAAATAATAAGCAAAATAATAATATATTAAGAAATGCATAGTATAACGAAATTACAACTATAAATACACTAGATATATAGCCAATATAGCCTAGTTTAAAATTGATTTTTGAATATTTATAAAAGTAGAAAAACGAGCAGAAAAGTAACCTTGATGTAGAATTGTTCAGAGACGTAGACCGAGAAAAGTTGCACATTTTACTGTTATTCCCGTTATTCAAAGGGCCTTTCGGGGGGTAGTGTACTTATGTAGTAGTCACGTGACCCGTCGTCTATAACACATCTGTCCTTTGTTGACGGCCGTCGATTCTCGTTGACAACAACATGCAACCAACTTCTACCGTTCAATATAGCAACCGACTATTATCTCCATTCAGCGCTCGTTTACCGTTCCCTAATTACGCCACGTCGTTGTGTCCATCATCACACCACCCGAAATGACGACGATTCGGTTGCGCGTCAAAAAGTCCGGCGCCCAACGCCCCAAACGACCAACAAAAAAAAGAGACCGCCGCGTTCGATTCCGGCGCGCCGCCGGCGAATCGAACGTTTTAGCAGACGACGGGCGTTCGGGCAGGTTCGGTCGCCGCGAGCGCCACTGGCGGGGCCTAACGTCGTCAAAAACAAACAAAACGTGCGATGACAGCTTACCCCGCTAGCTGCCCATGTCCACCGTGATCGGTAGCCGCTCTCGTGTCCGACGATTTGACGGCGGCCGTCGGCGTTTCGCGCGGAGGCGGCGGCGTTCGTTCGATTCTCGGCGGTGCGGCGAGAAAAACGTTCTACGCCGAAGCCGCCCTCTTGCGTCGAGTTTCTCGCTGCACTTCTCCCTCGTGTCTGCTGCCTGCCCGCTTCTCTCTCTCTATCTGCCCATCCAACACGAGTCACTCAATTCGTCTGTCCCCCTCCTCCAACCCCACCTCTCCTTTCTGCTCCCCTCCCTCCTCGATCTCTCGCATCAGCGGGAGAGCGAAGGCGATTAGAGAGAGCGCCGAAGCTTTCCCGAAATTCGTCTGCTTTTAGATCAAGTGGGGAAACGACGCGGGCGCGGTGACGCCGAACGAAGTGGCGCAGTCGATGACGTTTCAATCGTTGGCGGCGATACGTACAGCGCCGCCTCGTGTGCGCAATTGGAATTACATATGGGTACATGCAAAAATGAGTGGATTATTTCCAAAAATTACTCAAAATATTCATGTTTCTCGCTTATATGACATCGGTTTTTACCTCATCTACTCTTCATTTTACCATGTTACTAAAAATAATGTCTACGGTGGAACCTGATGACGTCACAACTTCCAGTAGCGGTTGTTATCCACAACTACCTAATTCCCAATAATATAATTTTCCTCATATTCATTAAATTTATTGTAATGTAATAAATCAATAAAATCAGATGCATAATTTAGTTAATTTTACTTTAGTCATGTATTATTTATAGAATGGTAAGAAAATAAAATCCGCATTCGTGTGGATGATCTAAATTTATCTTGATCTAAATAAAGATAACCAAAAGTAGATCCACTCTTGACAGTTACATGCTGACAATGAAATAAATTTGAACCCACATATTTAATTTCCAGTTAAACATATTTATCTGTAATTTGTCAATCGTTAATAAAAAGCATTTTATAATTACCATTACATATTTTGAAATTACAAATTTAATGGGAATTATTGGTACCGAAGCAAAATATTTAAAAATGTCTCCAAACTTTGAACTTTTCAACAGTCTCAAAATAGTTTCGTTGCATCATTTCTCTTACAAAGTTGTTTTGCATAATGTGTTTTGCAATTTGAGTCTTTCATTACTTTCTAAACGAAGGTCACAGTTCACCTCATCACGTGCTTTCTCATATAAATTGAGAAATTGGAGTGTTTTTGCCCTCATTAATTTGTCACTAATATTGCAACATCAAATACTTATTTCCAAATTTAACACATTTTTCACAAAAACATTAAAAAAATCCCCACAATCAATTTCAATCATGTAATTTGATAATAAGCTTAATTATCAAACAGTATCAGTAAAATATCGATAAAATCCATCAAATAAGATATTTTGTATTGAAACGGGGTGAAAATTTCTCCCAAGGAAAAAAAAATGGCGTCACAGTGTCCCGGCGTCATACTGTCCCTGCGGCACATTGTCCCTACGTCATATTGTCCCCGCGTCACATTGGCGGCGTCACATCCGCCATTTTTACGGGCACTTTTCGAATTTCCGCAATTTCATGGTTTCCGCAAACAAAAACGCATTTGCCACGCTATTATTATGTATTATATATGTAGAAGTGAAGCAATAGTTTGCATTTTAGAGTTTGAAAGTACAGCCTGCAGGGGGCGCTGTTTCTTTCTTGCTTATCTCTCTTTTATCTTATGGATACAATCTCCGGTTTTGGGCGTCCGTCCGGCTCAAGACCGGAAGGAAACCGTAACCGGAAGTGCGACTCGCCAGGAAATGGATGCAAAGCATTCAGATTATGCAAAACCATCAGAAAATCAAAGTTTTTCCCTAAGAAATCAACCCTGTGACGTCACACTGCAAACAACTTCTCAACATCTCGGATCTGAGGTGGGCGGGGCTTCAGATCACATGCACATTCTCAAGTTGACTGTATCGAAAATCATTTCTGTGTTTTTACCATTGTTTTTACTAAACTCTCATCACTGGACTTCAACCATATAAAAACCGAGAAAAGAAAGTTATTAGGATACAAAACCTGTCAATACCGGAAATCTCAAACTTATCTGATAAATTACGTCACTTGAAACATCCATTTTTAATTACCCCTTTACATTATTGTCCATTTTAAAATTTCATACGTTTCCAGGAAATCCGTGAATTCCATTACCATTACATACAACACACCATCAGTTTGCATTATAAATACCATTTGTGTTTGATATGCAGCAATAGTAAATATTTCCCGGTAATTATTATGTATTTGCTTATGAACGAAACTTCGTAAATCGAGTTACGTAACTCGGGGGAACGTCACTGTAACGTACTAAATATGGATATTTGGCATCGATCTCGTTGTTTTTCGAGTAAATTTTCAACGCAACGGCAAGAAAATAATGTTACTCACAGTTGTATAACTGGAAAGCAGCAGCGATTAGCCTCTCATCCATCGATGGAAAAAAAATATTCGGTTGGCCAACTGCGAAAATAACGAGTAAAATGTCAGTATATTTTTTCCTCCAATAGAAAATAACCGGTCAACGCCTGCATACAAACAACGCTCTGTGACGCACATACCCCCATAATGTCAACAAATAAACACAAACAACCGCCACGGCGCAAACAAACAACAAATGTTGTTCGGTCGTGCGAAAGGTCGGCAGCCATCTTGTCGTTCGTCCCGGATTTTATTGAAAAAACGAGTCGCCGCGACATCAACGAAAACCCTCAAAATCCCACTAATATGTCATAAAACAAACGAGCTATTACCACATTCGCATCCCTCGTTTATCTTTCAATAGTTGCCGGTTGGATTTCATTAACACGGCTGTTGAATTTCCGAGGGAACGCGAAAACGTAGCGTCCGTTGTATTCAAAAACGTTCGAAAATGGCGGCGGCGCTTCCAACGGAAATTCGTGTTCAATGGATCGCGCAATTTGAAATCCTTCGACTAAAATCCACTAACATGCCACCAATGAGCTCAAAGCAAACAAATTATTACCGCGATTGCATTTCCAGTGTATTTTTTCCATCGTTTCCGGATGAATTTCAATTTTACGGCCGTTTAATTTTTTAGTGTTTTGAGAGAAAGCCGAAAGGTGGCGCTGGCGTCCGTTTTGATATTTCAAAAACGTTCGAAAATGGCGGCGGCTTTCAACTTCCAACGGAAATTTGTGAAATTGATCGCGATTTGAAATCTTCCATCTTTCCCTCAACATTCTCCTGATAATAAATTAAAACGTGTATGTTAAACCACTGGTTTAAACGTGCAAATATTATTATACGACCGCATTTTATTATTTTCTTGCTGGTTTTTGTGGTTATTGTAGCATTGAAAATAGCCCGTTTGTTTATTCGTTTTATTTTAACTGCTTTATAATACCTACTTTCCTGGTATATTCCGCATTACCGAACGTGAAATTAGGCAATTATAAACGAAAACATAAGCAAGATAAACGGTTGAAATACCTCTTAAATGTCTCAATTGCCTCGCTATTTAAGCAACAGCATCACAGGAATGACTTCAAAATGGAAGTCCATCATTTTTCTTTCGTATTGTTTCAACCGTTTTCAAGCCAAATCAGAGTTTTTCCTGCATATTGCTTGGATAAAAGGGCAGAACGGTTACACGTCCAGAAATTATGGCACAAAACCGCCATTTGTTCCACCATTTAAATTCACGGAAGCGGCGCCACGACCACGCCACCTGGCGGCAAGCCCATCAGACCATATATAAGAGAAGATCTTTTTCTCTCTTCCCTTCAAAACAAATGCGGAAATGCCGGAAATATGTTCCACCACAAAATAAAAGTAACAATATGACGTTTTGTAGCAGAAATACAGTTCAGTGCTGCGGTGCCCGGAAGACGAATGTAACCAACATTTATAGTTCAAACTAAGCAACGTTTTTAAAATGTTTAAATAGTATTTCGGTATAATGATAATAAAAATACAGGGTGTCTACTTATTTTCAAAACCAGAATATGACTTTTCAGGATAATAATGACCAATTCATAATTTCACGTACATAAAAATTGTCATTTATTGCATGGACAAATGTAAGTTTAAAATGATTCTGAATTTGTTTTACAATGAATTGTATTACATTAAAACATAACAACATTATTGTAAATAATAAGACAGTAAGAAAGTAAATACAATCATAAGATTAAGAAATTTTTTTGAATTTAAAGTTGTTTTAAAATGAATGTATGTATATTTAATTACATTGAATTAAAAAATGACATTTTTATACATTACATAAAATCTCGCCATAATTAATAAAGATGATTTAAAATTACTTAACTTAGTTTTCATTCTGTTTAAAAGAACACGTCACCATTCATAGTAAGTACTTCATAAAACCATTAAAATCCATTCTGAAATAATGAAATAAATCAAACAATGACGTCATACCTTGGTAATACAGTCAAAACCGTTTATCACAGTTTATAACTCCTTGCGTTTATAGTCAACTCGAAAGGACCACCTATATTGGTTGATAATAACCGAGGTTCCTTGCAAGTCTACTTCTGGTGCAAGAAACTTTTCATAAAAGCTGACTGTATCAGAATCTAGAAATAAATTCCCTTATTTATTAAAAAAAATTGAATTGTGTTCAAACTTTTTTGCTGATTACGTTTAACTCTTCGAAATTGTTGACTATATCAGGTGCTGAAGCACAATGTCTCACCATTAATCTGTTTCCTGTATCAGAAGTGGTTATAACTTTTAAATAAACTATTTAATAGAAAAGTACCTATTGACCGCAAAAAATCATGGCGACCGTTATCTGGATGGTGACACTAACCGAGGTGACACTAAACGGTTTCCACTGTATCCCCAATCACTAGATGTAATTAACTGACCACTGCACTGTACTTTTTAAGACGTAACTTCGTGGAATCATCCGGTGTTCGGACCGCAATATCGTACCCGACCAACAACTCGACGTACGGTGTCCAGTACGTGTCGTCCAAAGTTACGTACTTATCCTTAGGACTTTCGAAATGCTTATTCACTAGAATCTATTGTAAACAGGTTTAACTTTATCTTACTGGGAAATTTCCTTAGAAAGTTTAAGTTTTTACCTCGATGATGTCGGAAAGCGACTTGACGTGAAGACCGTTCGCGCCGATTCCGGGTAAATCTCCACGAATCTACAGAAATAAAGTGTTTTAAAATTAAATAACAAGCCAATAGACAGTATTTACTATAACAGCAACATCCATCATTGCCCTGTATACGTAACATGTAAATTCCCTCTGCATTACAGCCTTCAATATAAGAGCAGTGGAGGGCGGACTACTGTATTCGGTACCATTGAATTCAATGCGTTCGAATGCAGTAAGCCCTCCAAGGAATCTCCAATTAATTTCTAAGAAACTACTCAGTTGAAAAATTTAAAACTTTAACCCACAATTATGTATGGTTTAAACTGTTTGTTAACCATGTTTGGGCAAAATCCGAAATATTGAGAATTAAATAGTCAGTTCTCCTTTAAGTTTTATCGTTTGCTAGTTGGCTAGCATAGGTGAACCTCCTAAATTAATTACCCCATGGGATTTATACTTGTTTTCTTCATCATCATAAATTTCTATCAATAATTTCAAACTTTGTTTAAACACTGTGCTACGTAAGCAAACAAGAGAAATAATGAAAAAAGGCAAAAATTTCATTTTTCATAAAATATAAATTATTAACATTTCAGAAATATAGATCTGTTCCATAACCTGTTTACAAGACTATAATACAAAACAATATTACAAGTTATCCAGGTTATTTTACCCCGTTAACTCCTCCAGTATCTTCCTCGTGTTCGGCAGCGGCTTCGCGAATTTCGTCCGCAGTCGGCCGTGGAAAATGTTCCTGCATGAAATGTTTCTAGAAAAATAACCGGTAAATACAAACTATATTAACATTTAAACTAAACGAACTGTAATTTTAATTTAATTAAACACTTTAATTACCATTAAAATCGACAGTTTCTTGAAATGCGCGTTCACGATTGTCGCTTTTCTCAGCAGAGACTTTCTCTCGTACCTTAAAAATAAAACCATATATCACAACTCACATATAATGAACATATTACTGAATTCTTATTGTGTATAATATAATATAATATTTACACTGGGTCCTTTGTGGGTCTATTGGCGAGTTGCTCGTGGTACTCGGCCACTTTGGTCTTCAACGAACTTGTGATCTTCTCATCTCGGTCTACAGCATCACTAACCCTATTTTGTTGATTTCAAACATTTCACATAAATTGTAAACAAGGAAACGCAACGAATTACAGTGAAACCTGTGCATGTTGACCACTAACGGTTCCATAAAAATCCGGTCAATTTTACCAGGTTGTCAACTCATCTAAAAAATACACAGAAAATGTACTAAATTGAAATAAATACACAAACACACTTATTAAATTAATTTTGTTGAATTTGTTTTTTGAAAAATAGCAATATTTCTGTGTTTTGGTAAATTGAGACTATATAACCATATTTTAAGTGTACATTGATAATACTATATACAGTGGTCAACTTACCAGGTTAAATGAAACATTATATAGGTATGTCAGTGTACTATAAAATGTGGTGAACTTTCCAGGTTTCACTGTAATACTTGAAATACAGAATTGTAACTTTATTAAATGTAGATTTTGTGGAAATTAAGAGAAGTTACCGTTGAATGTTTTCGCGCAGTGAGATTTCCTCGGCTTCCAACTCATTCAACAAAAGTCTCGTCTGTTTATTTCTGTCGATTAAATATTGTTTGGTTTGCAAATAATTCAGGGTATGACTTGTACTTATTTTATGGGGTTTAGGCACATATTGTCTTTCTTCAAGCTCCTCCTCTTTCCGCCAAATCTCCTTTTGCTTTGATTTCTTCTGTAAAAATACAAATTAAAACTCTACCAAATTAATTATTTAATTATACCACCACATAATACTAAGTATAACAAACAAAAACAAACAATTAACGTATATAAACAGCTAAAACGTGAAAATATGGCGTTATTTACGCCGAAATTTCGATATTTTCGCTCGTTTTGACCCATTTGTAGGGACGTTTATTATTAGGCTTATAACAACGCCGTACGAATCGACCAATCACAGATTAGAGCTCACCCGTTCCACTTGCAATTTAAGTTGTTCCACTTCCCGTTCCAAATTCGCAGCTAAATGTTCGAAAACCGAGTCTGGAATCTGATCGGAAATCATGGTTTTTCCCGGCGAGATTCGTTGCGTTTTGCACACAACCTTTTCAAGCTTCACCCGCCATTTTGAAGCCTCCCGTCTGCATCACGTCACACTCACGGTTACTTAAATAATATTGGGGGTATGGTTGCACGGATACGAGAAGGGAGGGGAAAGTCGCCAGAGGGGAGGGAAAAGTCATGTGACCGGCTGACGTCACAAGATGGAATAGGAGCGATGAGTCATCACCGTTTTGCTGCTGCTGCCTAATGAAAACACTAGTGTGTGAAGGGTGTATGAAGTTTTTAAAAGGGGGGTTATGTTGGAAAACTGACAATATTTTCTGGTCAATTTTGATTAAATCTCAAATATTACAATAAATATAATATATGTAAATATGGGTTCTCCCTGCATATTTTTAAATTTTTTTGCCAAATTATTACTCTTATTATTGAAAACTAAATATAAATATAGGATCTAATTCCATATTTTTACATTTTTTACCACATTATTTCTAACATTTTTTACATTCATTTCCATTGCTTTTTCCGTTTCACTGTAATTTACAGGATGCCTTAATTACAAAACGTTGCCAACTAATTCACGTTTCATAAATGTTTTAGACCGAAAGTGATCATTAAAATTGACTTTTAGGATGGGAATAACTTTAGTTCTGACACCTAAAAGTGCACATGCATTGATGCTATTTTCCAAAACATTTCATCCAGCAGTCGGCTTTGGAATGTTCATTCATTTTATTACCATTTTTTCATCCAAGTCAGCAATATGGTTTCATGTTTGTTTTGCAACATTTGTAATTCATTGCATAACTGATTTCAGATAAATATTGTAACAATATTGAAGTGTACTCAAGACTGTAATCATATGATTATACACTTCATTTTCCCTAATGATTATAGGAAATTACACGTTTAGATATGCTAAATATTTCTAAAATATTCAAGGAATACAAGAAACTCGTAAAATAAAATGGATGAATCTTTCTTTTCGGTCAGGCATACTTATCATAGCCACAATGCAGCTAGATGATCAGTGGCAGTATATGTATATTCTACCTCTATATATACAACCTAACAATTATATCCATTCCTATGCCTAATTTAACTGTGCTTGTTATATACAAAAATCTTTATTACAATTGTATATAATATAACAAAGCAAAACATACTTATTTAGTTTCAATGCATATATTTTGTAATGGAATATTGTTACTCTTCATTCTAGCAGGTAATTTGTAAATTTACAAATTTAACTTACAATTTTCAAAACTTAAAATCAGGTATTTTCCACCTACAGTGAAACCCCGTTATAAGAAACTTCTAGGGACCAGGGAAAAATTTCTTATATCCGAGTTGGCCTTTTTCATTGTCCAATTAAAACCTTACGATAATGACACATGTTTTTATTAAACGGTAATGGACATACACTCCTTTATTGCTTAGGAGTTGAAATATTATCACAGTATTGCAAAATTGTCAAAATTGCTTCATATTTTTAATTAGAATTAAAATTATTGAGGCTTCCAGTGCATTTTAGTTTATGTATGACACTCCTAATGTGTCACAAAATGACATTCTGCAAAGAGTATCCAAGGCAGACAATACTTTCAATATTTTTAGTTCCTAATTGTGTGAACCGGTTCAATGTGGGATTGCAAACTGATGTTTTTCTCGGAAAATTTCCTTTATCCGAGTTTTTGTCCTAATTTCCTAAAATGTATATTTCTTATAAGCGAGTATTTCTTATA
>JAQFZQ010001524.1:0-18983 GCA_034696005.1 Glomeris marginata | reverse complement strand
ATCGCCTATTACTCCGCCCTTTTTGGCCATGTTCGAAGTCAGGTGACGTCAGCTGCAAAAGTCTTGAATTGCAGCCCCAGGGCTCTACTCAAGAAAATACGGTATTAGAATCTAGAAATAAATTCCCTCATTCCTTTATTTATTTGAATCCATTCTGAACTTAGCAACTGTCAATTCTGTTTAAAATTATTTATCGGCTGATTATGTTTAAACCAGTTTCATTGACCTATACAAAGTTTTCTCCAAATTTTCCAGTTCTTCCAGGTTTCCATGAGTGGTATAAACCCTGTCTGATATTAGTTTTTTTATATATCAGTCTTCAATTTACTTGTCTGCACAGCAGTTGTACATGAATTACCCCCAAAATAATATAACAATGCAAGGAAATTAACTAATTATTATACTATAGTTGTATTCAAGAAATAATACAGCAGAAAGTTCAGAATCAGCAATTCAAAATAACTTCGTTTTCTGAACTTTGTTTATGTGTTCTTTCTTGGGACAATCAATAGTCAAGACGTGTCTGCATTTTTTAAGCACCATTTAGCACTTATAACAACACTTAACTTACAAGTTTCATTTGCTTTAAAAGTGTTGTTTTGTTTTGTAGAAAGCAGCCTAATACATATTTATGACCTATTTGGAAATTATGACATGAATACTATACAGTGTTTATCGTACTAATTCATATGCCATTGCATGATCACTCTGCCTGCAATTGAATAGTTGCACTGTAAGGGGAAAATATGCTTCATAGGTAAACTGCGACATGTTACGCAACCAAAGATTGCTCATGCATAATTATGCAAATTACCAGTTAAAGTTGGAGTGTGAGCTCACAACTTATAAATTATTCAGCACTTGTGACATGTTCGTATTAGTGAAAAAGTGTCAGCTGGTCAAAATGGGACCTGATGTTGTCCTGCTTGGTATTGGTTTATAACTTATAAAATTGGGAAAAAGTAACTATATGGAACCAACTCCCAGAATTGATTTCAGAGGGCCACAATAAACTATCACAAGTAAGACACCATTTTTAAAAATAGTTTAATATGCATGTTAAGCATTATGTTAACTAACATTTTGCATTATGTCAGCATTGAATTTTTAAATAAATAATGGCTAATACTTTCCGGATAGCCTACGTATGTATAAAGTGCAAGATAGTTACATAACAAACCACATTAATCCCTTAAAAACTGATGAATAAGTGGAATGAACAAACAATCGAATTTCAAAAGTCTCATGCTTAATTGGTATTTCGTTCTGAACAAATTTAAATACATAGAAGAGGAACACAGAAATGAATAAACGAAATTATGTAGTGTTAAAAATGATGATATTTCCAGGATTTCAAGGAAAACAATAAAATTCCAGTATAATTCTAATATTTCCAGTATCAGTAGACACCCTGTAAAGGATTCAATGACATTTTGATCCTTACCTCACAAATGATTTCTCATTTAAGGTATACTATCTCGCCCACAAACAGTGGGAATCGACCAGTACCAGAGAAATTTAGGCACATGGATGTTTCGGCCATTTTGGTCTCGTCAGCTGCCTGAAAAACCCAATGTATTGCATGTCAGTGCTGGGGTTTGAACCCACAACCTCCGTTTGTTGTCAAAGGAAGGTGGTTAAACCCATTCAGCTACTGACACATCGGTATTTGCCTTCTCTCTTGGAATGAGTTTATATATCTTATGAAGTGAATGGTTAGGAGGAGCAGCTGGAAAGGGTTCGTTGTTAAAAAGGGTTTGCAATTAACATTAAAAGGGTTCGTATTCAGATTTTACTGTATATAGCTCTACTACGAACTATCATCAGCATGAGGGTGGTCACAAGTTGACTGTTACAAAATCCGTATCAGAATGTGGGGCAAATTGTTCCGAAAAAAGGGTTGGGGTGTAGTGGGGAGGGGCTTTTGGAAGTTAGGGAGGAATGAGAATCCTTTGGGCTCGTCTCTTGTGCAGCAAACACCACAGATTCCAGTGATGTGAAAAGTGGAGTGGAGGGGCAATGAACGACCCTCCCACAAAAAACTATCATGGTTTACGAGAAAGGGCAGCCCACCAACACCGCCGTTGTGGACACATAAGCAAACAGGAAAGTATATACCAGGGTCAGTGACTCAGTGCCCAACAACGTATCCAACTAAAGGTCCTCCTCCAATTAGTCCAAATACTGCAACAACAGCACCACGTTCCTCCAACTTTATCAGCTTTTTGTTTCACTCGTTTATTTTTTCCCAGTTCCATTTATTTGCGGAATTCCACATTATTTTTCCGACAGTCGTAAAAACTAAGTTGGAAATCGGTCCAAAGAGTACACTTTCACATTCCTATCGGTTACACTTCATTAGTAAAATCGTAAAGAGTGAAACACTGACAAAAGAAAGTCAAACCGACCGCATACAATAAAAAAGCCCTAAAAAGTGAGGCACTGCATGGGCCCTAACGTTCATTGGTCCACTGTTTGTGCGCAAGCATACATAATACACCAAGTCGGCGAACATCTAGCAGTTGTAAAAGACTTTTGTCCCAGTAATTATTCATTGATGGGGGGTAAAAAAAGGTGCACAGTCTGTAATCAGAGCGGTTGACATGCCAGTTGTAAATGTCATTTGGCCTCACTTTAGGACAAAGCTTAACCATTGCCAGAAAAGGACACCATCAGAGATTGATGACCAAGTGTCCCTCCCTTACCTATGACACCACTGTGTTTTTTGCCTATATACGTAGAAAACAAAACTAAAAACCCTCCAATTGCCAAAAACTTTTACCTAAAGCTCCTATATAAGCAAAGTTCAATGGTCTACCTTGTCAAGCATGAAGTGTCCAGCCTACTTTATACACCATGTCATTATATGTTACGTTCTCTGACACGCCCATTGAGTGTCCAGCACCAACTGGCCACCAAACAATGTCCCAAAAGGTCCAAACAAACAGCTGCTCCAAAACTTTCCCTTCATTTAAAATCCCAAATCAAACGACTGATGTCTCAGAATTTAGTCTCCATAATCCAATGTGCTCCAAGTTCTGTTGTTGCCTTGCATGATGCTTGTAAAGTACAAAACATACATGTAGATGACAGATGGCATCCAGGTGTATAAGTATACCCTTACAAAAGTAATCTTTCATCTTTATACTGCAGACAATTCTGCATGCAATCTGCATTTTAAAGACTTATATAGGCTAAAGATATGCATACATGCTGTAGTTTAAGGGACAGTTTAAGGGATATACAGTTAAAGTGATGGGACCATGTAACCTGCAGGAGGTCTGCAGTGACATACCTGCTGGTTCTTACATGCTTGCAAAACTGCTGCACATGTATATTATGCATGCCATTCACTATAATATGTTATTTTTTAAATGTTTTGGATTGGTGAAGAAGTCAATATTCTATCAAATGAAAGTGATGCAATAGTAAGACAATTTACTATACAGGCTCAAGACGCAACAATTTATGGTTGTCCATTATAGACCCTTCCCTGACAGCCCAAAAACTTACTTAAAAGATTTTTAGAACCTCAAAGCTGTTTACCTGGAAACACATTCCACCAATCCACTGCAAGAATTGTTGCTGCATTTTAAGACACCAAGGGGTTTTTTTCAAATACTGAAACCGTGCAATTGCCCTCGTTCTAGGTAATGTCACCTGAATTTGAAATGTACTAGCTTATACACGTTACCCTTTGCGACATTGCAAATTGAGTTTGCGCTGCGATTCTATTGCACTTCTATTATAAAATCCAGTAATACCTAAGGTCAGTTCAAACAAGGTTCAAACCAGAAGAACATGAAACAGTGAAGAATTTCTGATTAGTGAAATAGCAAATGATGTTCTAGGTCTGAAGATGGTCTCCGTTGTAAGACCGAAACTGGTTACCCAAGCATAAATATTGTGGGTTATTGGATCAGAACATCATACCGTATAGTTTCACCCACATCCAACTTTATTATATAAAGGTGAAATAGTTCTAAAAGTTCCTCTTAAATCCTGGCAGTTTTCACTAGTGAAGAGCGAATATGCATGGTGAGCCAACAGTGCCAACCCACGTTCACTAAACATTTTTCACCATCTACATTTCCCCAGCGTTTTTCATATATAACTTCACCCTTATACAGAAATTTTTATTCGCAGGTCTGCAAGTGGAACCAATACGCACTTCCGACATGTCTGCTGCAAGCCTGCAATATGCCTGATGCATATTTTAAGTACATGACAAGCTGCAGTAAGTCTGCAGCGAATTTAATTTGCAGCCAATGTGCAGCTTAGTGGAATTGGCAGCCTGCAGACTTCCCACACATTCTTCATGCAGCTTTGCCACATAGTACTTTAAAGTATACAGCAAGCATATTGCAGATTTGCAGCAGACGTGTCGGAAGTGCGTGTTGGTTCCACATGCAACCTGCTGCAGCATTGGTGCAGCACTGCGAGAGAAGAAAATTTCCGTATAGGGGCAGCTATAAATGATTCTCTTCATATGAATGAAATATGCCGGGTTTGTTGGCACTGTTCAACCACCATATTCGCTCTTCGCTATAGTGAAACCTGTGAACCGAGTTCAAGCCTTTATAGGGAAAGTGTTGTATATAGTAATTCACGGGAATTCCCACGCTCAGGGGGTAACAATTCCAGAAAGTCTTTTTGTATAATCAGACCTTTCAATCCTTCAGGGGTAAAAATGCAGACAAAATACTAATATATTCCCCCAAGGCGGCTGGACAAGCGGTTGGACACCACTGTTCTGCTCAAGCTGTATATGGTCAAGACAACCGTGATGCCTTTTGGACACATGCACATGGACATGGTGGGGGTGCTGGCGACTTTTTGTGCAAGACCCTGGGGCTGGCGACAATGGGCCTCATTTATAGGGGCAATTTCGTCGAAGACCTAGACCTGCTGAGACACAAGACACGGCCTGACGGACCTCACCTCTAAACGGTCTTTTGTGTGGAGTAACGTGACAAAAAAGTGTCCAGACACCGGCTGTGACACTACAGACCCGATTTTTTGTCCTATTTAGTTAGTTAGTCGCAGCCTTCGGCATTTCCAACATCTCCCACATTTTCGTTGCCAGTCGCAAAAACACACAACTTCTTGCCATTTACCACATTTCCACAATTGGCCCTTTGCGTTGTAAACTGTGGGTGTGGCTCCTGACCTCTCCACTAAATGCACCCGGCCACCATCTATACAATCATTCCGTGAAGAGACACTTTTTCAAGCAATATACATAGTAGACCTACCAACAGCAGCATCAAATTAGCCCCTCTAATAGCTTCTAATGCTAATGCAGCTAATGCCAATGTTGGACATCAGAGGGAGAAACTAGTTGTTGCAATTGACCTTAAAGAAAATGGCGGCCATTTTGAAATATCTAGCGGAGGCCACTGTAATTAAATCACATGCAAAATTCTATAAATATTTTTAACTGGAACTCTGAACATGCAGGTGGAATGCATAGACTGCAACAGACTATAGTTCATTGGTGGCAAGAATTTGTATTGATTGTATTCACTTTGACCATATATGCGCAATCATCCAACATCAGGGTGTCTACTGGTATTCAAATACAAAATCTCCACTCTCACGTACACCTGAACGCATGCTGAAGTTGTAAAATATATTTGTAAGGGGTTAGCCCATGAATTGGCTTCACTGCCCAACTGTAAATAATAAAGTTCTGCTTTCCTGTAATGCACCGATTTGTCTTTTGCACCAAGTTATTTCGCAGCAGATTTCTATTTTGTTTCACTTGGGATATATATATTACACTACACTAATAAATAATATGACCGAGTTCAACAATATTAAATAAACTGAAGAGAAAAAGATAAAGTTTGGCAACATCCTATATCCGTACATACAATGTCATATCATGGATACTCCTAACAGATCAATAAACATTTTTTCTGCAACTCAAAATATGAATTTTCTCTTATTTTCGTTTCGGGGAAATAGAAATACATACAACTATATTAAAAAGTAACAGCTTGATATGATTGTGATATCCTACAATGACAGGTTAAACCCAAGTAAACTTCCACAAGTTATCATAAATTACCACCAGATTATTTTTGTCAGTCAGCAAAATGTAAGCAAGACCCACACTACCATAAAAATATTGTGCAGTGAAACTTGTGTATGTTGACCACTCGCGGTTCCAAAAAAAATCGGTAAACTTTACGATTTTGTTGTTTTGCATGTAAGGTCTGAATTTCATTTAACGTTTAACTTTCCATGTTATTCTTTTTTTGGGGGCTTTGTTTTGGTCTCACATACGTCGCATTTTGCACCCACGCTTCAATTTGCAGGCAGCAAATGACGTCACTAGCAGCACAAGTTGTAAATTTGAACAATAATAAAAAGCTGGCTCGGTATCGTCGTTATAGGTACTACTTGTACCTGTTGCATTGGCATTGTGGCATGACGCCAGTGACGTCACACGCAGGAATGTGGAAATCCTTCTGCACGTTTCCAGTTTTCATTTGTTTGCATTTTTCTCTTCGCACAACACGAACAACAACAACATCATCGTCGTCGTCATCATCATCACCAACAATCGCATCAGCAATTGACTCACAGTTCCCATTAGATTGTTGTCAGAGTGGCAGCATCACATGTATACACCATAGCTTTTTATTGCAGTAATCTTTGTACTTTTTCAACATGTTCTGCTCAAATTCCAACCAATTTCATGGGGTTATCACAGTTCATACTCGATTAATATCGAGGACAAACCTTTACATTTCTATATTATTGAACCAAGCTACAAGTAACTTGTCCATCAACTAAATGTTTTCAGTAAGGTTATACAGAATTGAGTTTCAGAGAAGCCAGAAAAGTCCACAACTTCAAGTTTTAAAGGTGAAGTGACATGGTTTTGTATAAGGTATACCATGAAACTTGACCAACAACACAAAGAAAAACTGAAGACAGAAAGTGCTGCAACAAAATATGTGAAAAGTAGTGGATGAGGATTATTAGCACCTATAATATTTTAAAGTTGGCCGAATAGGAGGTCAGTTAGCATTGGGGAAACTCCTAACTTAATTACCCCTCGGAAACAAGAGCTAGTTAACTTATTTTAATGAATTTCCACACATTTTATTGCAACAATTGCTTTCTTCATGTATAGGTCAAGTTTCACCTTAGTTTCAGGGTACCCTACAAAACTGTCTCAGTTCACCTTTAATGTCCGACGGGGTAATTAAGTTAGGAGGTTATCTGGCAAACTTTACATGCTAATACAACTTCACTATACTATTTCCATAGTTTAAGTTTTCGGGATACTTTACAAATCGGTGCCAGTTCAGCTTTAAACTAAGATAATGATGCACCACCTAGGAGTGAATTCCTTGTTGTATTTGCAATGTATATTTGGAGAAATAAAATGAGAATTGCGTTGGCGGATGAATAACATGTGTTGCAGTTAGTGTTTTTTTCAATTGTGGCAAGTGTTTTGTTTGTGCGGTCGAAATGCTAATGACGTCATTGAGTTTGCGAAACTTAATCTAGGCAAAAATGCCTGGTTCACATACCGGACATCCTTGTCAATTACTGTCCAACAAACAAACAGATAAACGATGCGATTATCGACGATTAAAAATTCAGCCCAGACCAGTGAGTGAAAAAACGTAATAAATTAAAGCGAGATGTGCGTGCAAATTGAACGAGTGCGTAACCAGCGAGCATCAACCCCAACATCAATTTTCCAATCTAAAACCCCAGTACCAATTCAATTTTAATCGTAGAAAAAAGCATAAAGCAACACAAACACCTCCCACATTCGTCCAATACAAGATCATATAATAGCACATAGTTGCCGGAATTCTCCTCATATTTGCAAAATCAATCGTGTTCCTTTCTATCTTTACCTTAACCGGAATGGAAGACAAATGATCTCATTCTTTGCGAATTAAGTTACAATGATGCCAACTGTTTGCTCCATTTCATTCACTGCACTTATAAAAGTTTTCTTCTCCGCTGCAGGTCTACGCGTGAAAAACTACACACCTGCGACATGTTTGGTGCAAGTCTGCAATATGCCTGCTGCATACTGTACATGACAAACCGCAAGAAGTCTGCAGGGAATTTATTTTGTAGATTGTGGAAATCAAGTAGCTACAGTTCCTGCAAGCAGACTTCCTGCATACAGTAGAACCTCCATAGTTGACCACCTCCTTATGCTGACCACTTACGTATCAGGTGTGATAAAATACATAATAATATAATAATCCTGATGCTAACGGGTCATGTACACAGGCAATGCGCACTATAGTGTTTTAACCCAGGGGCCCTATCCTCACTATTGTTTCCTAACCTCGCAAGCAAGCGTACTAATCCGCAGTCCATAGACCCGTATATGGGTTGCAGCGCAAGCATTTTTAATGCACAATTTTCAGGGCCCACAGCGAATCCCTATGAAGATATTCTAGTTAATTGGAAGATGGGGGAAACCGCAGACAACCCATCGCAAACTGGCAGGATAACTAGAAAACTCCTTTGCACATGCTGGACTCAGGATCGTGATAAAATACATGGACCCTCTGTTTTTACTTGATGGCTATATGAGGGGTGTGTGTGATTGCAAGTGTGAGGTGATACCTATGACAAATTTTCCTAAGATTTACAAAAAGCTCAGGATATCTAATATTTGTAACAAAATGTGCCCCATTTGCCAGGTTTTCAGCAATTTGGGTCTCAAAAATCATATTCCTTGGCTGCGTTCTGCATGCGGTCCTTGCGGTCCTTGCACAATGTTAATCCTATGGAGCTTCATAGAACCGACAAAATTGGTCTTAAGAAGCAGGTGGTCCCTTAATACGAGTGGTACTTAAGACAGGTTTCACTGTATTCCCCTACAGGCTTCCTACGTACTTCATGCAGCTTGCCAAGTACAATGGTGGCTAGAAATATTGTCGCTTAATGTGCGTTGCAAGATAGCAAAATGCGACGATACTTTTGGCCAGAGTTGTACTTTAAATTATGCAGCAGGCATATTGCAGGGTGGCAGCAGACATGTAGATCTGCAATTGTTTCACGCGTGCAGCCCTACGGCAGCACTTGCAAGAGAAGAAAAGTTGTGTATCACGCGCTGCGTGGAGCAAGTGCACGAGTATTCCACCACTGTTTTAACTGCAGCAAGTATGCAGACATTTCTCTACACAAATGTTTGACATGCTGCATTCGCACATGCAACTAACATGCAGCATGCATGCAACAGGTTTAAAACTTCCCAGTAAGTGACCTATCCGCTAGCGTACATAGCTGTTTGCTCGTTACTGGCAGGTGATCACTATGTTGGGACATGTTTCTAGACACATCAATCTACAATAAGCAACATGAAATACCTTGTGGCATGCTCATGCATACAATATTCAGCCAGGCCATATATACGTTATTGCCGCACCTGGTTATATCATTTAATGTCAGGTTTGAAATGATAATGTATCGGTAAATGCACCTGGGTCATAACACTGATGTTTCATATATTCTTAGTTCACACATTGTTGACAATGCCATTATCAGTATTTTATTAGATATAAAATAAAGAAATTATATCTGAAACTGTGATGCCATTGCATAGTGCTGGCTGGAATCTTGCATGAGCAGCAACAGTTGTGAACATGATTTCGCTTCTATGTGAATGCTACTGGAATTTCAACAATTTGTTTTCTGCAGATGATATTCAAGATTGAAAATACTATATGGAAAATGTTTCATTGTGCTGTGTTATGTATTTGTTTTACACGTACTACAATTAACTCCACGCATATTTCTGAACTTCTCCAATGAAGAATGCTCAGACTATCCAGTAGAGAAATATGCAACTAATGGAGTGTTGCATCAAGGAATGCCCAAAATATCAACAACTGTATAAGTAGAAAAATGTTTCATGACACCTATGAAGGAAATAAGTTCGGAAAGAAGGTTGTCAACACATGGAAAAAAATGTTTAGAATCAAAGGAAATTTCAGTAAAATTATATTTTGTCACCATCCCTGACCCAAATAACTGCCTTAATTATGACAGGTATCGATTTTACAACGGCTTGACCAAGGAAATGTAAAGTGTTACTACCAGGAGTAGCAATCACAAAATGACAACTTTGACAAACGCGTGCTATTGGCTTTCCCAATTTGAAATGCAAACAGTAATTTCACTTAGATGAAATTTGAAAGCCTCGGAAACTGCTTATTCTTCTATGTTACTTTATAGAATGTGATTCGGCCTTGATTCGTCTAGCCAATAGGTAATCTCACTGTAATCCTGATGCTAACTGGTCCTGTACACAAGCATATAGTGTTTTAACCTGGGGGTCCTTTTTATCCCAACATACTATTCCTAATCTCGCAAGCAAGCGTGCAAACCGTCCGTAGACCTGTATGGGTTGCAGCGCAAGCACTTTTAATGCACAATTTTCAGGGCCCACAGCGAATCCCTATGAAGATATTCTAGTTAATTAGAAGATGGGGAAACAGGAGACCCCATAAGAATAGATATTATATTGAGTTGCACCTTTGTATAGATACTCTTTTCAAAGGTATTATACTTTGCTGCACACATGGTTATACACTTATGTCACATAAAATATGCCATATACCAAACATGCGCTATGACATTGGTATATCTATAGCTCATTTCCAAGTGGTTTTGTTTGGCCAGTCAAAAGTTGATAACGGATCTGGAGCATATTATGTAAAAATAACACCGTTGTTGAATTTCATATGAAAAATGCAATCACATCCTTTAATTGTTAATTTTAAATCCGCTATATCAACTTGCTTTGGTCCTATTCTCATTGTTGTCGTCAACGACAACTTCTCTGTAGAGGTGCTGCTGTTGTTGTTGCCAATCTCTCTTGTTGCTCTTCTCTATTACCACGTCAACATTTTTGGTGGTGACAAATGTACACCACCGCACCAAGTTCCCCTCTTTTCGCAAAACAAATATAAATCCAAGCAAGAAGTCCAAGACGAAGAAGAAGTCCAAGAAAGCAGAGTGATTCAGGATGGTGTAATTATACGTTAAAAACCTTAGTGAAAAAACCCATGGGTCTGAAATTATCCCAATAGCCGCATGCGTGACTCGTTTACTCCAAAAACACTTTTCATTGAAATAGTATAGGGATGAAGAAGTAGTATTAGTAGGAAAAAACTTAATAAAGACACGAAATGACGCCTGTGTATTTATACATAAGTAAATTGGTACCAACAACCTGGCAGGCATTTTCACCACCCACTCCATTATAAATATATGGCAGTCTTAATCCTCGGGTCGAAAGTAACACCTCAAGGGTCGGTGTTAATTTAGGAGAGAATAAAAAAAAAGAAGTCAAACGCTTATTTTTAGACGAGTAACTGCTATTATTATGCAAATTATCAAAAGTATTTATTTGCGTGGAGGTTGTTTACCCGTTAGTTGCATGGACATAAAGAGAAAGAGAAGAGAGTGAATATATCATTGTACACAACTGTGAAGTACGTATTTTCTGTCTTTCCAGGACACTTTATGAAAACACATTTAAATCATTGTATTATATACAGGGTGAGTCAGCTAACCTTTGCGTGTTTGGTATTTGGCAAATGAATGCAAATATCAAAAAACAAGAACGCGAACATGATGTACACGTTGGGGGACATCTGCTCATGTGCACCTTGAGGACTTTCGAACACACAATCGGGGCGTTCGAAAATGTAGAATTTTAACTTGCAAGATTAGGTAGGTAAACTATCTTGCAAGGGTAGAATCCAGCAATTCCCGATTGGCTGATTCGGTCTGGTTGCTTAACTCGCGAATGAATACCGAGTGACATCACAGGACTAATAATAGGAATACTATGTTTGAACGTTCCATTCGAATGTGGACTATTTAAAGGTGAACTGACACAGCTTTCTAGGGTACCCTGAAAATTAATTTGTATATTGAAACCGAAGTCGATATAAAGTGTGGAATCCTCAGATTTTGTGTAGAAAACAAGAAATCTGTGGGCCGTGGCCAGGCGTCGAAAAATAACCCCCACTTTTGGCCAATTGGGTGGCAGGGCGTGGTTTAGTAACCCCCACTCTCGACCAATCACTGCATATCAACATAACGTTTGTCTCAAATATCTCTAAATGTCCGTTATCTAGACACTTCAGCATTTGGGAGATGATTAATTGTGATTTCATTTGCCGATTTTCACAAACAAATGATTGTGTTAGGATACGCTGTCAGTTCACCTTTAAAGCCTGGGTGCTGCGGCCATAGTTGCTGCATTCTACATTTGCAAGAGAGCATAGTATGAATTAGGGGTATTATGCGCACATCTAGCTGGTTCGTAAGGTGAAAAAAGATTGGAATACGATGAAATGGAGCAGAGATATCGACGTTTGAAAAACTGAAATGCTTTTCGTTCAATCCAAAACAGTTTATGAAAAACCAACCCTTACAGATACGTTGTACGGGAAAACTGATGTTTGTTCAATTGACCAATTTCAAGCGCCTTGCTATTGGCCGAAATACAAAAGAAAAATGGCGTCCTTTTTTTGTGGATATCTAGGCAACAGCCAATAGGGTTGCACGATTATTCACATTACAACCTCCATATTGGCAATGGGACACGCCTACTGAAATATGTCAATTGATCCTTTTCAGTGTTCTGCAATTGGCTGGGGAAAAGAATGTCGGAAAAATGGAGTCATTAGCGAAAAAAACATGTAAAACTTAATTCATAATTAACTATAATGGTTGTTGTTTGTTTGAGTAAGAACTGGATTACAGTTTATATTATAGTAGTTTGTGATATTGGTAGGTTGTTCTATATAATCTTAGCACGTTTAAATGCGTTGACCTTATAAAAAAATATTGGCATATTTTTCACTTATATTCCCATGATGGGTTATGCAGAATTTATGTATAATTAAGCTGCCCACTCCTTATATAGTTTTCATGCAGCTACCGAGTGGGATAATTTCCTTTAGGATCTGGGAAAATAAACATCACTATCAATAACAATTTAGCCCTCAGCTTATGTATATATGTGTAGATTATATCAAATATCTTGTGATGGCCAACTACCAACTAACGGAAAAACAAAGTAGTGTTTTTGAGGATTAACATAAATGACGTCAGTACAAAGAAGGCGGTTCACATTATTATTATTACAATGTTCACTTTAGTAATCAATGCAAAATAATTCCCAACCAAATTGTGGGCAGTTGATAAAATTCTTCTCCTTATATAACAGCACACAAAGGGATCAAACACCAGTCTTTACTTACAGGGGTATGATTTTATACAAGGAAATCCCTTTGTGACAACACTGTGCCCTTATTTGTATACAGTACATAACAGAAAAGTTAACACATTTTAATTTTTTTGTGATTAATTATGGCACCTTTTGGCAAGATACACCATTATAGTTCAGTAGGTTTTGTAACAGTGGTCCAGTAATAATACCCAATGCTGTAATGGAACCGCAGCTTTAATAGAACCATACAACCTGCAATATGTACATAGGACATTACATACAGCATGAGGATAACTGGGGACTCCATTAAATAATTTGGGGAGCCACAGTCTTCACATTTTGCAGCAAGATGTGGTATACCGGCCATTACGCATGGACAACTGTTACAAAACCTACTACATCATGGGTATTTCCACTCTTGGTATTTCCAATAGAAGAAACTATGTACTTTGTACATGTGCAAATTCACATCAGCCAAGTGGAGTAATCGGTAATTTCCATTTGTAAACAATTGTACACAACCATGCGATTCTAAAAATTTCCAAGTGTTTCAAAGATACAGTCATATGTAATGACAGCGCACTAGAGCAGCGCCACCAGCGGATTTCTCCAGGAAGCTTTTTCAGAAATTTGTGGATAATTAAGTAAGGGGAATGCCCTATAAGGTAGTACACCTTAAAATTTGCATTGGAAATATCATGAGGTGGTTAAAATAAAACGTTGCCAGGGAATATCCCTTAATAATGGTGAACTGAAGTGGTATATTTTTCACTAAGGATGCCAACAAGCAAACGCGAACCTCCTAACTTAATTACCATATCTGAAAACGCCATGCACACAGTCGAGCTGTAAGTGCTGATAACTTTTTTCACTAATTTCCACAGATTGTGATGCAACACTTGCTATATCTTCATGGTTTTTCTTCCACACAGATTTTGTTGCAGAACATGCTTTCATGGTGTTTTTTTTTCATTTAGGTTAACCGATTAATCCCCAAAACAATTTTCAAGTGCAAGGGATGCTTAGGTTTGGTATTTTGTGCCACTGTTGTGTAGTCAGTGCTGCAGAGTTTGAATTTTCACAGCATTATATACAGGGCGAGTCACCTAACACTGACCTGCTCAATAGCTCAAATTGTGTGCAGTACAGGTGAATTATGGTTATGTGCAGGAATAGTGCTTGACCTTGGACTGCCCTGGTGGAGCCTTTAACATTTCAAGGACATTGCATTTCTACCTTTGATACCGTCGCAGATAGTGCCATCACAAACTATTGAGCAGGTCAGTGTTAGGCGACTCACCCTGTATAGAGTGATGTATGTAATGAATTTTAGATAATCTAATTATAACGAAATTTGAGAAGGATAAAATTATTATACTGAACTGGACTAATGCATGGTTAAGTTTCAGGGTACATTACAAAACCACGTCAGTTCACCTTTAATCCCAGATCTGTGATGGGTAGATTTCTTATTTGACATACACGAACTTTACTCTGTTCAACTCATTGGTTCAACTTAGCTCAACTCCATTACATTCCGCATTTTACCTTTAACATTCCACATTCTATATGCTAGTACTACATTCCCCATTGGCCAACTTCCTACTCGCATTGCTAGGTGTTTCACATCCCCCTCCTCCTCCTCCTCACATTGGTCTTCTATCTCTCTAGTGGGAAGCCAAACTGAACTGGAATGCATAAAATCATTGAACGTGTTGTTTGCTGCACGCAACATGTTGGCCGGGTGTTATCGCACCTTCGAGTCCGATGAATGTTCTATTGAAAGGAAACACGTATGGGGATAAAAAGATATAGTTGGATATGTAGAAGAAGGAGGAGGAGGAGGAGAAGAAGATGAAGAAGGATGGAGTACCGGCTGAGCATATAGAAGAGTGTGTAAAAAGTTCGTCCTCCACAAACATGCCAGGCATGCGGGTTCAATGGAGTACATAGTCGGGGGCATTCACTCACCACTTACTATATTCACCGCCAAAAACAACTTCAGTGATGCCATCTTCGTCCACACCCCCCTCCCACTCCTACACCCCCCCTCTTTCTTCCGTACATACTCTTGTTCCCGTTCCTGTTCCCGTTCCCACTTTCTTTAACCCAGACTGGGCACACATCAAGCAAAAGTTCAGGGTTGTTGTTTGCCCAGCTAAACTCACTAGCAATGCAGCCAAGCCAGCTCTGAAAACTGGAAAAACCTAAGAGGTTCCTGAACTGTTACAAGCATAGCTGTTGTTGTTTTTGTTGTTGTTGCTGCTGTTGTGTCGTCTGTCTGGTGTCTTCTTCCACGCCAAATACACCCAGAAAACCATTACAAATCAAATAACCCTGCCAATAAAACCAGTTCCTGACAACAGCTTTAGTGCCGGTACTCCAACAAAAGTCTAACAACCAACCATCTCTCTCTCTACTGTCTCACCGTTTAATTATATTTTTTGTGTGTGTGCTGAATTTATGTTTTCATTTTTTAGTTTTGTTTTAATAGTAATGCTATAGTCTGTTGTTGCTGTATAGTGTAGAATTTCATTTGTCAATCGCTTTATTGCGCTGGTGGCGTCATGCATGCAGTATTCAAAAATATAGTTCGTCCATTTCCTTATTACTTTTTTTTACTTTTCCGAGACGAGAAAACAACAAACTATATACAGAAATACCACGTAAAAAATAGTACTATATATATTTTTAACTCTACACCCTCTTCAAAAATGTTGTTACACCAGCAGGTATTTGTGACGTCAGTTCAGGCAAATTCAATAATAATTGGCCTAGGTATGTCACGTAGGCAGCAATTGGTTTAAACAATGTTTAGAAATGAGTCATTATGCAAGCTTTTGCCTCACTTTGACCTCCATATTGGTTTAAATTGGCGGCCATGCCTACCTAAATTATTAAACTTCAACAGCAGTAATATCTCATGCAGCATTTCCCTTATAAAGAAATTTTCTTCTCTCACAGTGCCGCAACAGGTCTGCACGTGAAAAAATTACACACCTGCGACATGACTGCTGCAAGCCTGCAATATGCCTGCTGCATACTTTAAAGTATGTGGCAATTATAGTATATGTAGGAAGCCTGTAGGAAGTCTGTAATTTGCAGCTTATTTGCACAAAACCTGCACAATAAATTCGGTGCAGACGATTGCAGACTTGCAGCAAGCAGACACGAATCATGTATGTACCTAATTGTTTCACATGCAGACCTGCAGCAGTTAAGAAAATTTCTGTAAGGGTTTGCTTGATTAAATTTTTCATTATTGGTATATCATAAATGAAACTATAGTATAGGCAAACTTGAAACATTCCTCAAATATGGTTACAAGATATTGATTAATGATAATTCATCGAGTTAGAATTTTAACAATTATTTGCATAGAAGCACATTGAACGGGACCTTAATATACTATATTCTGTCAAGATTATAAATTACTTTCAAACATTTAACGTTCAGTAGGTCGAGTTAGAAGTCAAACAAATCAGACATGAGGAAAGATAATAAACATGAGCTGAAACTAAAAATGCGTGTCTGGGGTCATAACTGAGCTAATGCAAAGTATAGAACGCTAATGCAGTCTATAATCCAGGTGCATTGCAATATTCAGGCTGAGTGGCTAAAAGTAGTACAAGATATGCATTAAGAAATTTGTGTCAAATATGTTAAATATTTTCTAGTAATGCATGTTCCCAAAACTGGTCCTGTAACTGTTATTTTAGGATCGTCTAATGAGAACCATCATTTTTCAACAGTATGGCAAGCAATCTTGGGCAATGTTAGGTTAACTTTCTGCCATGAAAGTGCACAGACTTCAGATAGTAAGTAATAAATGGATGCAGTGAAGTCAAATAAATTCCACTGCAATATGTCTTTTTTTAAAGACTTCAACTGCATTGAATTCATTCATAATTCTCCAAAACCATGTTGCATAATAAATTGATATTTTGAGAAAGTACATATCGATATTTGATCATTCCCAAATGACATGCACTCCATGCAGATTACATAGGAGGTACATGCAGCGCCTTCTCGTGTAGTCACATGGAATTACAACTTTTTTTTTACAACTACAACGTATATGTATATAGTTTATCCAAACTAGATTGCAGAACAACTGTGAATAGATTAGCCGACCTAATAAACAGGGACGGAGCCGGAAGGAGGACTTCTGTGCAGCACATGACGCGCACTCTGGTGTTGCGCATTGTAGTCACAACTTGGTGACATTTTATACGTAATGTTCCGTTTCAGCAGATATAACTTATTGTACACACAGCCATTGCGTAATGCGTTTTAACCGGGGGAACCTCCAACACCTATCCCTACACTCGCATCTTAACCTGAAACCTGTGCACCCATAAATGGGTTATAGCACCAGCATTTTTAATGCACACTTGTCAGAGACCACAGCGAACCCCTAGGAAGATATTCTAGTTAATTAGAAGATACGGGAAACCGGAGCCTCAAATTGTATACGCCAGTTGAGCTTACAGTTTCAAGTTAGGAGGTTTTACGGTCCCTTGTTGATTTGAAACCTCGCATCTCCAACCAAACATGAATGCGCTTCTGTTATTGGGGCCAAACTTTGTAACAGAGAGAGCTGAAATCAATTGAAGGAAGTAGCTGGGAGTTGAACTTGTAATTTGCCCGTTTTGGCGGTGATATTACTTTGGGAGCTAGTCTGATGGAAAGCAATACATAAGATAGATAGAAATGCGGAAAGGCGCCACAAAACGATGAAACAAGTGCGAAAGATATAAATAAAGCTTTGCTAAAGTTGAGGTAATGGTGAATGGGGGGGGGGGTAAAAAAGTGCTGGGAGAAAAACGTAATGAAACGTTGAGTGGGGGGTGGGGGTTATGAGACGAGCTTCTGGTGGCAACGGGCAAACATGGGATTCATTCATCGCCTATATATCTTCTATGCAGTATACGATCATGGACGTGATGTGAAGAAGAAGAGGAGGTTTGAAGAAGAAGAGCAAGCTCCCAAGGCGCCACTTGGCCAAGAAGAAGACGTTTGAGCGTAGCACGGAAGTCGCGACATTTTGGCGCCGTCTCCTTCTTATTATTACCGGCACGCCATACTCTCCAACACCTTCCATACTACGCCATCTTGCCGCAAATTGTCCTCCTTTTACAAGCAAAAAGTACCGTACTACCCGTCCAGGGGATTGACCCTATTCTTCTCTAGCTCCCAATAGTAGGTAGGCCTAGCTATAGCTATCAGAAGCACGACCAACACAACTTCCTCCGAATCAATACTACATTGTTTTCCATAATCCCCACCAAATACACAATACAGTAAAACCTAGCCTAAGTCGAACCTTGCACAAGTCGCATACCTGTGCATCTTGAACGAATTTATGCACACTGGATAAGTCCATTGAGATCAGCATCAATTAACCTTAAACTCAGTACCGAGTTCAATCACTGGAGCACTTGCTTATTTTTTTATTCAACAGGCCCAATAAGTCGTATACACCTGCCTAAATTGAACGATTTCCCTTTCACTGCACACGTTCGAGTTAGACATGCACCAATTCAGGATGCAATATACAGGGTGAGTCACCTAACACTGACCTGCTCAATAGTTTGTGATGGCCCTATCTGCCACGGGAAGGGAGCGTTCCCAAATGACGTCACTAGGTTTAGGGGGGAGGGGTCAGGCAATAGTGACTAATGGTGACAAGGGGGTGGGGGGGGGGGTACATTAAGAAAAGTGACGTCCCTTTTACACT